>PVKZ01001949.1:0-289926 GCA_004027375.1 Macroglossus sobrinus | reverse complement strand
GGGGGGGGGGGGGGGGGGGGGGGGGGGGGGGGGGGGGGGGGGGGGCGAGGCAGAGCCCCATGGACTCCCTGGGTAGATGACACAGAGCTAAGAGTCCAGGAAGCCCAAGGCAAGAATAAATTACAACACAGAATATCAAAGAGGAGAAGTCTTCACAGGGAGAGAACTCCAAAAGTCAATGGAGGATCCTCTTTCAGAATTCAGGTACCTGGTTAGGGTATGCATGTGAGAAGACTACCCAAGGCTAGGGAAAGAACCATCTGAGAGGATTAGAGAGAGCAGTACCTAGCACTCACACAGAGCTGGGAATAGTACCTATTCCTATCAGCCAACCTGGAAGCCCTTATAGTTCATAGGACATTGGAGAAAGTATCCACAAGGATCTTGCATCAGGAGTGGGGAATAATTAGTCTTAGACTAAGGTGCTCTGCTTCTACCTATCAAATCCTAAATTAAAACACAAAAGAGTCAAACTATTTCCAAGTAACTTAAAAGTGTCACAAAACAAAACTCAAAAAGAATTATAGGAATACAAAAATATTAAAAATACAAAAAAAAATGTTCTCAATAAAATTCACAATATCTGGCATCTAATCAAATATGACTAGGCGTGCAAAGAAACAGGAAAATATGACATATACTGAGAAGAAATGACCAAACCATTGAAACCAACCCAGAACTTACACATGTGAGAAACAGCCAACAGGACATGACATTAAAGCAGTTATAATAACTAAATCCCATATATTCAAAGTATGAGCGATGTATAACCCAAATTGAGCTTCTAGAGATAAAAACTACAATGTCTGAGAAGCAAAATATGCTGGATAAGATTAACAACATGTTAATCATCGCAAAGGAAAAGGTTAGTTAACTTAAATAAATAGTAATGAAACACAGAGAGAACAAAAAGGTTTTGAAACAAAAAGTATTGCTGAGCCATGGAACAACTTCAGGTAGCCTAATACATGTATACTTGAAGTTTTTGAAGAAAGGAAGGGGCAGAAAAAATATTTGAGAAAATGATGGTCAAATCCTTTCGAAATTTGATAAAAACTATAAATCTACAGGCATGAAAAAGCCCAATAAACCCCAATTCTAAGAACCATGAAGAAAACTACACCAAAATTGCTCAAAATCAGTGATAAGAGAAAATCTTAGAAGCATCCCAAGAAAAATAATTCATTACATGCAGAGAAACAAAGATAAGGATGGCAGTAGATTTCTCATCAGAAACAATGCATGAGAAAGACAGGAACAACATCTTGCAAGTACTGAAAGAAGAAAAAAACTGTCAATCTTGAATTGCATACCCAAAGAAAATATCTTACAAAAATAAAGCTGAAAATACAGCAAATTTCTACTCCAGCAGATCAATCACTAGCAGCCCTATATTCTAAGAGATATTAAAGAAAGTCCTTTAGATCAAAGGCAAATGACACCCAGTGGAAATGTGGATCCACATAAAAGAATGAAGAGCATGGTAACTACATTGGTAAATATAAGATATTGATCTTATTATTTAAATATATTTTAAAATAACTGACTGCTTAAGTAATAACAATGTATTGTGAAGTTTAAAATACATGTACATTATGACATATGTATAACATATATACTATATGCATATAACCTGACTAAAATGAATGACAGCAATAGCACAAAGGCTAAGAGAAGAGAAATGGAAGAATACTATTTTAAGATTCTTATACAGTATATGAAGTGTTATAATATCACTTGAAGGTAGCCAGCAATAAGTTAAAGATGTACACTGTAAACCCTCCAGCAACCACTAAAATATCAAAACAAAGTTATAGCTGATAATCCAATAAAATGATATAAATGTAATAATAAAAAAATATTTGATTAGTCTAATAGAAGGCAGAAAATGAGGAAAAGGGGAATGGAAAACAAATGGAATCAATAGAACACATAGAGTAAAATGATAGACTTAAATTTAACATGTCAATAATCACATTAAATTAAAATGGTTTAAGCACAACAAATAGTAAATAGGAAATAGTAAGCACAACAAATAGTAAATAGTAAATAGTAAGACCAAATAAAAAAGCAAGTGCCAACACTATGCTTAAAATGTATTTTAAATATAAAATATAAATAATTAAAATAAAAGAGTGAAAACATGTATATCATCTTTGCACTAACCAAAAGAAATTTGGAATGGCTATATTCATATCAGACAAAGTAGATTTCAGAGCCAACAATATCACTTGGAATAAAGAAGGTCATTACATAATGATGAAAGTGTCAATTCTTCAAGAATACATAACAATCCTAAACATTTATGTACCTAATAGCAAAACTTCAAAATACATAAAGCAAAAACTGATTGAAACGCAAAGAAAAATAGACAAATCCACAGTTATAGTTGGAATTTCAAAACTCCTCTCTCACTAATTGCTGGGACCAGTAGACAGAAAACTGCAAGGATGCACAAGATTTGAAACACACTATCAACCAAGTTGACCTAATGGACATTTACAGTCCTGCAACAATGGCAAAATACACATTCTTTTTCAAGTTTACACAGAACATTTGCCAAAATAGACCATATTCTGGGCCATAAAAAATATTTCAATAAAGTTAAAAGGATTCGAGTTATGCAAAATATGTTCTCTGATCATAATGGAATTAGACATAACGGAAAGATATCTGAAAAAATCCCCAATTATTTGAAGCTAAAAAATACACTTCTACATAATCATGAGTGAAAGAAGATTCAAAAGAGAAATTAGAAAGTATTTTGAGCTGAATAAAAATGAAAGTTTGTGTATGCTTCTAGAGCAGTACTAAAAGGGAAATTTTGAGAACTAAGCACCTATATTAGAGAAAGAATAAGTGTCTCAAATCAATGACCTCACCTTCCACATTAAGAAACTAGAAAAAGAAGAAAACATCAAAGTAAAGTAAGCATAAGAAGAGAAATAATTAAAATCAGAATATAAATCAATGAAACACAAAAATAGAGAGAAACAGTGAAGCCAAAAGATGTTTTCTGGGCAGATTAATAAAATTGATAAACCTCTAGCTAGAATAATCACAAAAAAAGAGAAGAAAAAGCATAAGGTAACAATATTAGGAAGGAGAGAGGTGACATCATTATAGAATCTATAGATATAAAAAGGATAATTTTATATAAATAAATTCAACAACTTAGGGTTTGAGGCTGGGCTGCAATGGCTCAAATTCACAATCACTTACTTTCTGTAGCTTCTAGAGGTTGCATATAGGGTGAATGACCATCCTGATTTGCCTAAGACTAAGGGGTCTCTAGGGAGAGAGAACTTTCAATGTTGAAACTGGAAAGCTTATTCAACCTAGACCTACATCCCTCTTCGTCACTCTCCCCTTTCCCCAGTTCAGTCACTCAGAAGTGACAGCCACCCATAGGGGGATCTGAATTAAAAGGCTTGACCCTGTCCTTGTGCTCTCTGGGTTGTCTGAGCTGGCAAGAGTCTTTGCTTGACCCCTCTCCATGCTGGCCCCACGGCTCAGAAACAGGGTCTTGCAGTGGCCTTTTGTCTTCCTGCATCATGACACAAATGCCCCTAATTAATCCTCCTCTTGATTTGGGACCAGGTTGCTCTTTAGGGGCTGCTGGATTCTCAGAAACAGCTACTTGATCAGGCATTAAAGAAGTGACTCCCAATAGTCAGGGCTGGAAGTGGCTTTGAAAGTATTACTGGTCTTTCCCTGGCCCACTTCCATCCCCTCACTGACCGCTAAGCCTCTTCCTTTTAAATTTTCCAGTGTTTCTGCCTCTCTCTGTCTAATGAGAGTTCCAGTTTTTGAGACATCCAATGTATTCTGGAAAGTCAGACCTCACAGCCATCCTGAGTGCACCCCACCCTCACTCAGGCACCCTCCCTGGCTCTCTGTAGTCTAAAGAATACAGTATGGTTTTATGATGCCCAAATTTAATGACCACGGTTCACACATCATGTTATGCTCTGTCAAATAGAGCCACTCCCTGAGCCCTGCAGATTCCCGACTCTGAACCTCTGTCTGCTCTGTTTCTAGTTCTCAGAATTCCATCTCCTCTAGCTTCCCATGTATAAATCCAACACATGATTTTTGCTAACCTCAAACACCAACTCTTTCAGGAAACCTCAGATGCCCACAGTAAGACTAAGGTCTTTCTTTCTTGTGACTCTTGGCATTTTCTGCTATGCATCGGAGTTACTCATACACAGAAGTTCTCTTTAGTCCTAGATTCTAATGTTTCCTTGACAGCAGGCTTCCCATTTTCCAACCCTTGTCAAGGCCTGGCTTAGCCTTCACCTAGTCCCATCACTTATCCCCCAAAACTCTATATGTCAGCCAACATAAATAACTGATCAGTCTCTCGAAGAGCTATGCTTGGGCTTTTGCCCATGCTCTTCCCACCACCTGCCACACCCCTCCTCCAGATCTCTCAGTAACTCACCCATCATTTTACAACCCCAGGCGTCCTTCCTAAAATCCTCAGGCTCCCACCTGTTGCCAGGGAGCACATACCACACTATGCTCTCCTGTCTCTTTGCATTTCTGTTCCTGCACTATACTGGAGGCACCTTCCATATCCTTTATCTTTATATACATGATGCCTACCAGAGGATCTGACCCCCTCCCCAGGAAGCAGATGTTTGTTGAATGAATACTTGTACTTCAACATTCTAAGTCATGGTTTCCTGGTGAGCAGGCAGCTCACCACCACCGAAAGCCTGTCCTGATTTAGTTCATTGTGAACTAACAGCTGATTAACATTGCTGTGCAATCTTGGGAAGGTTACTTTCCCTCTCTGGGTTTTCGGTAGAATGAAGGACTTGGATATGATAGAAAAGAAGGGTCCTACCAAGTTTCACTTTCTAATCCTGGTTCCGTGGTACTAAGGTCTTAGCCTAAAATCTTCACTATGTGTATATTTGGTCTCTACAAGTGGCCCATGAGGACATCTTTCACCCTTCAGCCAAGCCCAGCAACAGGCTTGGGCCCCCAAGGCTTTAAAAAACAGCGGCTGAATAAGTATTAGACCACCCAGAGGTCCAGGATTTCACCGCCTACACGCGGTATGAGAATCTACATACCATATGTGCCAAGGTTAACAGTATGTTATCAGAGACAGCCGTTCTTCCCCCAGGTACCACCTGGATGTGCTCCAAGTTTTCTTTCTAACCATCATGGCTCACTAATAAGTCCCCAACTTCAGAAATTGTTTAAAGCTGTTTCCTTTCTGAGAAAAGACTGGCAGGAGGTGAGTTCACAGGGCCCCAGGGGACACCCTAATTGGAAAGATGGCTCAGGTGTCCTGCTGTGGTGGAGAAGGACCTGGTGAAACAGAGCCCTTCTGTTGTAAAGTGGGAGGTGTGTGCATTAATACCTTTGGCCTGAGATAGAATCCAAGCTCTTCCCTAACCGGCTGTGGCACCTTGAACAAGGGCCTTAATCTCTCAGTCCTCATCTGTCAAGGTAGAATAAGAAACATTCCAGTTTTGAAGGGCCATTGTGAGGGTTAAATGGAATAAACAACTTAAAAATCTGATATTCAGGACCTTTTTTTTTATTATTTCACTCCATTTTTTATTCTTCTAATTACATAACCCAATTTTTGTTCTGTTTCCGTTCTCTCTCCTCAGCTTTATTATACCGCATGAGGCTGATGTTAATGACACAGAAATCATTCTCTTACCACTACTTCTTGCACATGCTAGGCACCATAAATATACATGGATGAATAAATAAATATCTATCTGGTCATGCCTGGAAGGTGAGGGTAGAAGTTGCCCCCCATCCTCCTCTAAGTATCATTTGAATAACAATAATTCATTCAATCATTGTTAATAGGTATAAAGCCCCTACCATGTGCCACTAATTTTAGTAAATTTATTTGTCCCACAAACAACTGTGTCCATTAAGTATGCTATGTTTCCATTTTCCACCTGAGGAGATGATACTGAGAGGACTTACCCACAAATTTTGGAAATGACCAGGCTCTAATTCAAGCCCATGTCCTTCTCTAAGTCCACACATTTAATCACTCCCTGCAGTACCATGCAAAGGATGTGTCATCTGTTTCTTTCAGAAGTTATAGATATGCATCGCTGTAAATTTGGAAAAGACAGAAAAATAAAAAGCATGAACACTTAACCACCGAAAGACATCCTGAGTTTATTTATTTTGAAACAGTTTTTTAGATCTCTTGTTCTGCGTATAGATTTTGTGGGTTTGATTTTTGTCTAGTGGTGGGTTTTTTGTCTTTTTCTTTTACTTTAAAGCCATAATCATGCAGAATAAGCAGGTGTGTGACCTCGCTTAACATTCTGTTGGAAGCATTTTCTCCTTGCTCTTACATGCTCTCCATAGCCATCATTTAAATGGCTGCATAACATTTCTATCAAATGGACATATAATAATTTACTTGTCCTCCCTCTGTTATTGAACACTTGAATTGCTTTATCTGTTTTTGCTATTGTAGATAATACTTTGCTGAACATATTTGTGCATGAGCTTTATTTTCTTAGGCTAATTTTAATTATTTCCTTCGTCTAGTTTTTAGAAGAATGAGATTACTTGGATCAAAAAAAAATAGCATGTGTAAGGTTCTTGAAAAATATAGTGCCAAGAGTATTTTTCCAAAGATTTTCATGTAAAAAAGGAAAGAGAGAGGAGAGGACCAAAGAAGGATAGATGGTTAACTAGACAGCTGACAATCACAGATAAGAAAAAAACAGGGCTTCCAGCAATGAAGCTTTATCATGGATTGTGTTGCATCAAAGAGAAGCTATAGCAAGAATCAAAAAACATGTTTTCTTACTTCTCAGGAGGAAAAAGAACAGATATAAATATTGCATGTGGCTAAGTCAAATAAAAATATTTTCAATCACTCCAAAAGCACAACAGGTTCACTTGCTAAAAAAAAAAAAAAAAAAAAAAAAAAACTGACACATGAAAATCTATTCATATCTAATAATTCTCTCAGCCTTTTCCAGTGTGCCATAGCTCTGTGCTTTGAGAAAGGAGGCCCAGGTTCCAATTTTAGGTCTGTCACTGAACAGTTTTGCATCTGCTGGCCTCTCTGTGCCTTGGTTTACAGGCCTGCCTTACCCACCTCCCGGGGCTTAATACAAGAAAAAATGAGCTTGTATCTATGAAAGCCCTTTGTAAAATTTCAATCGCTTATATGATTTGCTGCTCAAAAATTAATTTCCTATTGTCATTCATGATACAAAGACCTTCACAGCTCTGCAGAAGGCATCATAGCAGAGTTTCTCAAAATGTTTTAACATGCCAGTAAACTTTATGTAGTTTCTTTAAAATGGGGTTATATTACCTTATAAAAGTAAGATATGCTTAACTTTTACCAGAAAACTCAGACTGTGTAAAGCAAAGCACAGCTTTTCCATTCTGAATCTGGGCTTGTACAACCTCTATCTGCTTCATGCCCCCACCACCAACACCAAATAAGACTGCTGACTCGCACGTTCCCTAGAGTTGAGCTGCCCCACATCTGTAAGGCTGGGCTAACTCAACCACTGAGGGCCACAGCCACAGCCTGCTTCAAATCCCCAGACCTTTAGTCAGCCCTAGAGGAAAGATACACACCAGGGCCATTTCATTCCAGCCAAGCCACACTGGGACCCTACTTCAAATTGACCTTCCTTCCACTCTCTGGAGGGTTATTCCAGAAAGATGTTTGGTCCCTCTACCCAGAAGAACTTAGGAAAACTCTGGGATTTGGCAGTCAGTCATTGCAATGAAGCCAGTCCTGCCAGGAACTCATGTTCTACAGCATTTTAAACTTCGATGCCTCTTCCACTTTAGCTTCCAGCTGTCATCTTCATGTCCACCTCCCTGGGCAGGTAGGGAAACAACACATGCATAGATCCGAAAGGTACAAAAGGTCATCTAGTTCTTCTCCTTATTTACAGTTGAGGTATCAGGCTCCAGAGAGGTCAAATCCCTGATTCACCTCAATACTGAGTATGAAGTTATCCTAAGATAGTCTTTCTCCAACTTCGGTGTGTGTCAGAAGCAGATAGGAAGCAGGTTAAATGCATGTTCCTAGGCCCAACCCCACTTACTACATCAGACACCCTGAGGGTGGTGCCCAAGGATCTGCCTTTCTAACAAGACTCCCAGTAGTGCACACGCACCCCAAAGTTGGAAAACTCCTGAATGGTAAAAACAACCAGAAGACCCACTTGTCATTCAATGGCCAGAGCCCTAAGTTATGCAGCTGACAGCCCTAATTTAGCCTCTCCCTGGTACTGCTTCCACTCCCTTCCCATTGCCTTAAACACATGCACAAGCACATACATTCACACTGGGCCTATTGACATGATGGAGATAAGTAAATGAGCAAGTTCAAAATCCAAAGAGATGAATACAGTGTGACCTGGGTCTCTCAACAGATGGTCAGCAGCTTTGGGAGAAGCTCTCTGGCTTCTGAAGGAAATCCTGGGCAGCTGGGGAAGGACAGAAGACACACTAAGCTCTTTCTCCGGAGGACAGCAGCTCACCTGCTGGAAAACACCGGCTCAGTGGGGTATTTCATTCTTACATAATTTTAACAGCCTATTGTCCCATTAATTTGTTCCTCAGGGCAATCCCTGATGGGAAACTACATAGATTCCTGATGAGTCATTCATTGGACAGTAAACTTTATGGTGCAGTCCAGACCACCCGGCTTGTGACAGTAGGGACATCAGGATCTCTGATATAAGGGAATAAGAAACTTGAGAAAGGTCCACAGATAGCTCCCAACATGGCCCGAGGGCTGGAAAATAAGATCTGTGAGCTCTGGTGGTATGCCCATTTCCCCAAAAGAGGCTGAATCCCATCTGGGAAGCTAGAAAGAGGTTAAACACCCTGCCCTAAACTGTCAGGGGTGATGATCAGGCAGACAGACAGCATAAAAAATATCAATATTTAACTTGAGATCTTTTTATTTTCACTCCTTCCAACCTTTCCTGTCAATTTTTGCCTGGATGTTTCAACAGAGAATGTCTGTCTGTCTGTCTGTCTCTCTCTGTCTGTCTCTGTCTCTCTCTCTCTTTCTCTCTCACACACACAGATACACACACCCACACGCATACAGCTCCGTGCCTGATGGGGGGCGGGTTGTTGCCTATGGTAAAGGTTTGGTGGGGCAGGCTAGTTAGAGCTTTGAAGAGGAATTCAGGAGTAATTCAGAGACCTGAAGCCAAGTCCCACCTCCATAGCCAACAGCATGATCCCAAGCAAATCGCTTGGCCTTCCTGGAACTCCTTTTTCTTATCTGTCAAATAAGTTAGACTAGATAGATGTACCTCAACCTAGCTACAGGATTAGAATACTCTAGGGAGCTTTTGAAAAATAGTGATATTTGGGCAGTATGCCAGAACAACTGGATCCTAATCTCAGAAGAGCCCAAGACATCTGTGGTATATTCAAGTACCCTCAGATGATTCTAATGCATAGTGTGGGTTGAGAACCACTGCCCTGGATGATCCAATTCTGCTATTCAATTAATTCCACCATTTATCATGGAGGAGACAAGATGGAAAGAAGATGGGGTAGTTGCTTTTCTTCTGATTCCCATGAAAAGAGGCCAAGGGCAGAAAGACTGACACTGCACCATCTGGGATTCAATTTCACTTAGGGATTTCCTGAATAGAAAGAAAAAGATGTTCTGAATATAAAATCAAACAACAAAAGCCCTGGGCTTGAGGCTTCTTAGCAGAAGTAGGCTGCCAAGGGACAGGAAGGGCTTCCTCTCCATGGAGTGCAGCCCAGAGTGAAAGATGAGCTGGGAATCTCGGAAGACCCACGGCCATCCAGTGATGGCAGGGAGACCCCCATCCTGCACCCCAGGCCTGCTGATGCTCTCCGAGCACCATCGCAGGCCTCACTGGAAATAAAACTGTGGTGTCCTGGTTCAGCTACTTGCTGGCCACACACCCCAGACAAATTCCTCCCCTCTAAGCCTCATATTTTCCTCTGTAAAATGGGAAGGGCAAGAGTTAAATCAATAACCTAGTCCATCAATTCTAAGTCACACATTTAACACCTCTGGAATTGAGAAATGTTTTACAGGTGATGGCCTCTTACCATTAACTGACAGGATACATTTTTTACTCAGTGGTATGCAAAATAACAGTGCATCTTACAAGGGTTAGCACCTGGTAAAGAGTAAGCATACAATGGTAAAGTATGGTAATATCTCTCTGGTCCCTCCCAACTCAAACATTCTAAAAATTCCACAATTCCATGACTCTGTGGTCTTCAAAGGATATATTCATCAAGCCCTATGGAGAGGCACCAATTTCTACTAGTTTTTTGCCATTTGGTCTTATCCATGGACCAGAAGCATCAGCAACACCAACACATCAAAAACATCAAGTGGTCGGAACTGCAGAGTCTCAGGCCCCACCCCAGACCTAGGGAATCAGATCCTGCATTTTAGTAAAATTCCCTAAGTGATTGTAGTCACATTAAAGTTTGAAAAGCACTATAATAGTTCACATACTCTCTCTACCACAGTCAGACACACACACTCACAAATCTGTTTGCCAAGAACACTCTAAACAAGAACCTCTGTAAGCCTCTATTTCATTTCATGCTTGCATACACTATGAAGAATCATTTGTTTGAAGTCTGAAATAGGAAGGAAGACCCTGAGAGAATAGATTCTTTTAAGAGCCAGAGGTGGGTCAGATAGATAATAGCAGCTGCATCCTCTTAGATGGCAGAATTGGGGCTGGGCCTGGACAAGCACCACCAGCATGTACCCACTCCCCCTTAGTGACCATGTGAACTGATCTTCCCCTCAACTTCCTGGGCCTTACCTTTGGAACCCCTCTTGACCCTCACACAGAAAACCAATGACCTCACTGAGATCATGACATCTAGTCTAGCTTTAGCTGTTCATCTCTGTCCCTGGACCTCAACTTCATGTCCGTATTTCCCATATACCTTGTGTTCTTATTTCCAGCCCAGCATCACTTCCTCAGAGCCCACCATCTATCTATCCATCCATTAATCTGACAGATATTTACCAAGCATCTGCACACCTTGGGAATCCATAGATGCTTAACACATGGCTCTACCCATGGGGAGCTGACAGTCTGGAGGAGGAAGTCAACCAGCATGTGAGCCGTTGTTCATAAGGCCTTGTGGGAAGTGCTAGGAGAGGAGAAGCAAGGGGTGCCATGGGAGCCCAGAGGAGGAGCCCTTACTCAAGTTAGGGGGTCAGGGAAGGCTGCCTGGAAGAGTTGCTGTCTAAACTGGCACTTGGGGTTGGTAAGCACTAGCTGAGAAGAAAAACATTACAGGCATAACAAACAGCCTAAGAAAAGGAACAAAGGCAGGAACCAGTTTGTGAGTAATTCATATTACAGAGCATAAAACGTAGATCAGGAAGTGGAGAGAAGAGGCTGGGAGGCAGTTTGGGCTGGGTCAAGCCGGGCCTGGCAGGCCAAATTGAAAATTTGGACTTTAATCTTAGAAGCTGGCTCTCCCCCAACTGCTATTAATGCTACCATGCAACAAATAGTTAATAAGAGCCTTCAGGGTGTCCCGCACTAGGTAAAACTGGGTCGTAAAGAACCACTAGGCAGTCACTGTTCCCAGAGACCTTGAGGCCTTTGGGACAGATATTTCTATTATACCATAGAAAGATAAATGGTGGCACAGGGCCACAAGCACTAAGCACCCAGTGATCAGATGGGAAGCGCTACAGGAGTCAAGAAGAGGGAGAGTGGGAGGAAGAGCCAGGAAAGTTTCCTAGAGGAGGAAGGACTTGAGATGCAAATTAGAATATAGGGATGTGACATAGACAGGGGAGCAGGAAGTTCTGAAAAGACTGGCTGACCCCAGAGGCCCTTGGGAAACCAAAAGTGACCCTTGGGGAATGAGTAGTACTGGCTCAGGAGCAGGAAATGATGCAACTGAGCTAATTAATATGTAAGGAGCTATACCAGCATCAGAGTGAGACAGGTAGGTGGGACTGAGTGAGGGATGTCCAAGGACTCCCTCCATGTGCAGCCATCAGGGGCCAAATCCCACGTGCCCAAAGCTAGGCATTTGGCAGGGAGGGGTTGCCAGCCTCATAAACATCCACTGAATTTTCATTGTTTTGAGTTTGTTAAACCTACAAATGTAATTCCATTGGATACAACTGACTATTCTGCAATGTATTTCTGGAGTGTTGGGAGAGTGACAAACCAACCCAATAACATACCTTACACCACTTCCCTGGGAAATGCAGACAGAAGAACACTGACCCAGGGACTAACATGGGCTCAGTGGAGGGGAGGGAACTTTCCAAAGGCTAAATGGCCAATAGTGGAAGAACTTCCTGAGGTTGCTAATGGTGTGGCATGAAGTGAGCTGAGAATTTCTTCTGCCCACCTGACACTCGCCCCGAAGTCTAGTCTGAGGATCTGTGTAACCAGCTGCAAGCTTGAAAACAGCCTTTCCTCCCATGCCAAGACATAATTGATCATGCCCATTTCTCATCAGGGTCAATAAAAAAGGATATCTTTCCCCAGTTTTTATATTCGAGTGCTAGTTTATGAGCCAAGTGACTGAAGTCTAAGTAGCAAAGCCGTGTTTGCTTGATAAATGAAACACCAAAACACCACATTTGCTAAACCTGCACCATAAGCTTTTCTGTAATGATAAATTTTCTCTGGTGTCAGGCAATGCTGAAAGCCACTGACACCCCTGAGGACAGTCTTCTGATGAATTGTGGCTCATGCAGACACAGCTCAGGAAAAACTCTGAGTATCGATTTTCCTCACATGACTGCACTGTGGTAGCAGTAAAATCATAGAATCCAGGAATGCCAAAGCTGGAAAGGCCATGAAAGACCATCAAGAACTAGCCTCGCCAAGGGACCTTGAAATTTTGCTTATGGAGAAACTGAGTCCCAGGGAGGGAAGGTTGCCTTGGTAACTGGCTTGACTGCAACAGAGCTGGGACTGTGCCAGTCCTGGAGAAGAGAAACCACTTCGCCACCTCCCTCCCCAAAATCTTGAAGTCTAGCAGCAGGCAGACATGTCAGGCAGTAAAGTATTGCAAGTACTGGTATAAAACACAAGCTTGGACGCCAAGGTCCAAAGGTGGAAGGAATGGATGGAGAAGTCTTCTTGGCTGAGGAACACAAACTGAACCTTAAAAGCTGGGTAGGTGATTGCAGGCTGAGAAACAAGAAGAACCAACCAGGCAAGGCAGGGAGGCAGAAGAGCAGAGATGGAGAGCCTATGAGAACCTGTTGGTTTGGGGAAAGATGAGAAGAGAGACAGGAAGGCAGGTCATGGAGGGTCTTCTGAAGAAAAGGAGCTTGGATTTTTATCAGGAAAGATGGTGACATGATTGAGTCTACATTTTAAGAAGATCAAGTGGGGGTCAGATTGGAGGATGGTACATGGAAAGTAGGATGGGGGCAGATAGGTGACTATTGTAATATTCCAGGAAGGAGCTAATGATGACAGTCTCAACTTATCAAGAAAAGGGGACACTTGCATTGACTCAGGGAAATAGAATCTTACTTGCTCACTCATCCATCCTATGGATGTTAAGGGAGAAAGAGGAGGGGTCAAAGTCCTTTTATAAAAGGACGATGTCATTTGTCCAACCTCAAACAGGAACAACTTATTAGGTCTAAAGATTAAGAATTCATACATTCAATGTTCTTCAAGTTAAAAGCAAATGTCTACAGAACACCTATCAGAGATGAGTTTTAATATGCTATCTGGTTAGTAGAAGCCACCCTGCTGACTTGAAATAAACTGCCATCTGGGATTACCTTAAATTTGAGGATTTGGGTTCTGTTAAATTAAGTATTGCCTATTGTAAACAGGAGAGGCTAATTGCTATAACAATCAACCCGAAGTCTCAATGGTTTGTCACAATAAAAGTTTGTACCTCACTCATGTCACAGTCCAGTGCAATTGGCAGTGAAGCTCTACTCCATGCAGTCATTTAGGGATTCAGGTTTCTCCCATCTTGTGGCTCTGTCCTTTAGGACATTTACTCTTAACCTCCTCAGCCAATCCCACATCACTTCTACCCACATCTCACTGGTGAGAACTAGTCACATGTCCCTTTAGAGGCAAATGGGGCTGGGAAAAGCAATCAGCCCAGGAAGAAAATAAGAACTCCAGTGCTAGAGTACTCATAGTCTCTGCCATGCTGCCTTAGTTTATCTGTGCAGTGGCTTTAGTTTAGCACAATGCATTTTTTTAATTAAAATGCTCTGGACACTCACTGGATCTCAGTGAACAAGATTTGCCCAGTCTGATCCAAAGACCCCAAGCAGGCAAGGGTGCCTCATGCCATAGGGGTCACTGAGCACAGATTAGGTCCTACATTCTGTTCCATGGCCTCTCTGTCCTGAGGAGAGGACTCAGCCCTCCACCTGCCAACCTCCCCTATGCCAGGAGCTTTCTGTCTTCCATGTGTTCTTCCTAATAGATGGCTCTTCGTTTTCTCACCTGCAAGAGACAACGGCTCTAAGACAGTTGTCAAGAATTACCACAGCCTAGAGAAAGTACTGGGAGAATGAGGGTTATTCATCAAGAAGACTTATAAGCCGATAGGGCACTCACGATCAGAGTTGTTTAGCTACCCAAAGGAACAGCAGGATAAATTACAGCCAGCAGAATTAACAATTACAATCTTGGCATCTTACATTGTGAAGGCTCATTGCAATCACCTGTTACTGGGCTTTTGCAGTTTAGAGGGAAACATTTGGAGATGCCTAACTCTCCATTTACATCTTGCTTTGAACAACTGAAGAATGGGTTCCAGGGAAAGAGGGTGAGATAGATATTAATCAACTAAATCTTTTCTCTGGTTTACTTTTTCAGACCTGTTTTTCTCCCTAATTCTATTCGATTTCTAGCAGGTAATAGCTCATAACACTGGCTTCCCATAACACAGGCTTCGCTCTTTCTCTCTGCCCACTAATGTCACTGTCAAGTAACTAATGATTCGTAAACAGGCATGGCAACATGCACACGTAGCTGCCATTTAAAGGATCCTGGCTAAACCTTTTGTGAAAATCAGGGATCCTTGAATAATTAAAATAACTCTTGCTCTGACTCAAGGTTGGGTGAATTTACAAACTGGATTTTCTTAAGGGAAGTAAAATTTTCTGGACTCTTTTTACCAATGACAAAGGACAAGATCTCCACTATATTGGGCACCTGCTATAAGTCATATAAACAATGTTAGATTATGTTCATATGTCATTTCTTAAAAACTCTCCAAGGCAGAGAGTAGTATTCCTCTTTCACACATAGATAACTGATACTTAAAAAGGTTCAATACAACTTGCCCAGAGTCACTAGCTAGCAGGTAGTAAAGCTGAGTTCCAAGCTTAGAATGTCTGACTCCAAATTTTTTCTAACATTTGCCAGTCTCAACGCAATCCTCTAGTAAGGTGACTGCCTGTGGGCTTCTCTGGAAGATCCCAGAGATAAGTCATTTGATTAGTATTTTTCAAGAAACTCCTAGGAAAGGACAAAACTTGAAGCCACTAGATAGCGTGATGATCAACTCAGTGTATGGGGTCATTCCTCCCCTTACAGATGGACAGACAGTACCTCAGAAAGAGGCTGAACAGAGCAGAGAAGGGGGAGACAGTTAGTTCAGAGTGGGCAGGACCAGAAGCCAAGAGACATGGGTTCTTGTCCAAACCCTGCCTCTGACTTGCTAGATAACCTCAGTCTTCTCATCTGTAAAATGGTGAAGATTTGGCTGTCCTACCCTGAAGGGGAAACAGAATACTTTCAAAGGAGCATCCTGAAACATGCAGGATCTCTTTGCAGGTCTCTGATAATGAATGGCATGTTTCCAGGACAGTAGCCATCACCTAGGATTAAATAATAAAAGTTACCTTGGAGTGGGAACTATAGGATTGTGGTACAGGGCTGTCTGAGTCTGAGTCTGACTCCACCACTTACAGGCAGTGAGATCTTGGGTGGGGAAGCTTCTGCACATCTGTGCCTCAGTTTCCTCATCTCTATGACAGGGGCAACAATAGTACATACCTCATATTTAATTCATGCAAAGTACCTGGACCAAAGGGTGTCAGCCCAGGCTTCCTCTCTCTACCCAGACTCCCATCCTCCATTGTCATGGAATATGCCAGTCTCCCCATCAGCAAGCAGGAGGACTGAGGGCCAGGGAACAATCTCAAAGAGTCCAGCAAAGAGCTTGAACAGAAATTATTTGTTTATCTTTGAAAGGCGAGTACCCAGGACTTCCTTGTGGTCTGACAGTTTGCATCTGCTCATCTGAGATTTCCAGACTTGCGGTGGAATGTTCACTTCAAAGCCCACTTCATCAGAGCAACAGGAATACATCTGAGGATTTTGTAGTTAAGTCAGTATTGCTTATGACTTCTTCCATCACTCCTCTGAACTGGGGAGGAGGGAAATGAGGCAGGCAGCATAACATTTTTGAGCACCAACTCTATGACAGACCCTATATACACATTAACTTGGCAGATACAAGCGCTGAGACCTGAAGAGGGGTGGCATGTGCTTAGGGTCATCCAGAGCCATGATTTGACGCTAGGTTTGACTGTCTTCAATTCAGACTGTGGTATCTTGAGAAAGCAGAAAGGATGCTGCCAAACCATGTTGCCAACCAAAGGCTGCCCTTTACTGCACCCTTTCAAGCACGGGCTCATTTACTGTATTTCCTATATTTCATCAAATCAAAGACAATGAAGACTACAAGGGTCAGTACTCTTTCAACCGCCAGTAAGAAATAAAAACACCACCAGTTAAACCATAACATAATGCTAAGAGCCCTCTGATGTTAGGATGTGGAAAAACATGTATTTCATAACCAGTGAAATATAACCATTCTCACAACAATGAGGTATGTGTCGTTGCTCACAGTTTACAAGCGGGGAATCTAAGCCAGTAAGTGACAGATCTGGAACCCAAAGTCAGGTCTACCTGAATCAGAGCCCAATCTTTTAACCATACAGTGCTGCCCCCAAGTATTGACTAAGTACCTACTCCGTCCCAGTACACTAAGATTCTTCTAAGCCATCTCATTCAGTCTCCAAAGCAAACCTATGGAGTGGTACTGGTGTCCCTTCTATATCCTCATATGCACTTTCTTCTGTGCAAGTAGGGAGAGAGATTGTCCCTCCTCTTGTTGTGAGGACACTAATTCTATCAGGTTAAGTCCTCCATCTCAATGACCTCGTTTAAGCTTTATGACCTCACTAAAGGCCCTATCTCCAAATACAGTCACATTGAGGGTTAGGGCTTCAATATATGATTTTGGAAGTGATACAACTCAATCCATAACATATACAAATGACTTCAAACTCCCAAGGCCAGTAGTGTATTGCAGTCCTTCCTAATGGTCAAAATATTCAAGATTACGTCTATGAAAGGGTAACATCTGCTGAGTTCACCTTCAAGGTGTTTCATGGATACAGCCTATAGACTTTGAAACTATCACTGGGAGTCATACAAGACTACCAGCTCAGCCATTCAAAATTGGAACCATTTAGTTGAAAAGAAAGTCCTTTTAAGGTCACAGAGTACTCTGACCTGTGTGAGAAACATGGCCCACAGTGGTGTGCCAACGGTGGTAGCGTTTCTAGAAATGATGGAAAGGAAGCCAAAGTTTGAAGGGTTAATAGGAAGTAATAGATGGGCTTTCACAATTCTAATGAGCTCCCCCCAACAAATATTAATTATTTGAGGAATTACAACACAGTGTGCTGTTATAAACAACATAGGTACAAAGTGATTACCCACTTGGGAAAATTACCTAAGATTCAATTAAATATTGGTCCAGTTGGTGCAGGGCTATGCTAAGAAGATTGGACCTGAGAATTCACCCTCACCTCTGAGAGTTAACTGACTCAAGAGCATAAACTTTCAATTCCACATCTCATTCTTCCAGAATCTACACATGTTTTATGTCTGTAAACGTCCACCATCCCCTCCACTGAAAAGCTACAGGAAGGGAATAATAAAAGATGAATTTTATGGCAACTGCTCCATGCACACAGAGACCCCACCCCTCGTTGGTCCATCTTAGGCTCAGAGGGAAGCAATGGATTCTTAATCATGCAGTGTCACAAGCCCGGGGAGGAAATGCATCTGGCCTCCTGCATAGGGGTTCCAGGGTTGGTTCCATTCTGTGGGCCTCCTGCTGCAGCCATGGGGTGCCAGAGGGAGAGGGTGGCTGTGGCTTATTCTGACACCTTTGCTGGGCCTTCAGAGGCCTCCTGGTGGAGTGCTGGGTATGGGATTGTTAAAGTGCTGCCACTGCCACTCAGGGAAGCCACCTGACCCCTACCACCTGGAGAATTATCATGAGGATTACCTGAAGCTGCACAGGTAGCACATGGGCTCAACAAACATCCCATCCTTCCTTATTCAGGGTTAGACTTGAAGTCTCATGCTGGGTTGGCTGAAAACCCTTCTGCCAAGCTCAGAATCCGTTCTAGAGCCTATGCAGGCAAAGGTAAGGGTACGGAGAGGGGTTTGCAATGGCCCTAAGTGAGGACGCGAGGGCTGCAGAGGCCCAAGCTTTGCAGGCTGGCCTTGTGTTCAGTCTCCCCTACATCCAGGACCCAATCGCTCACACTCCCAGCCGGCCAGAAGACACCCTGAGATGATGGAGTACTCCCTCAAACCCACCCGCATCCAAACGTGTGGAAAGTGGATTTGAATGGAGCTAAAATCCAAAACTGTAGCAAATGTACTGAGGTGGGCTCCATGTTAAGAAAATTCATTAAGTGAACATTTCAACCTGGACCTGACTTCTGTTTCAAATATACCCATTGGGAAAAAAAAAAAAAAAAAAAAAAACGACGTCATAAAAGACCCCCATTCCAAAGAGATTGTGAACAGAGGCCAATCGTTTTCCCTACAAGCACACTCCTAATCTCTTGCTATGCTCATTCATACAGGAAGGTCTCATTGCTAGCATAAAAGTATGTATTTTAAGAGAATCAGTGAGATGACAGGGATTGAAGCTAGGTGGCTAACCAGGAAGCAGAGTGAAGGCCCAGGTGGGACTGCAGGAGAGAAATGGGGCTGCTCAGTTTACGCCTTAGTCCGAGTGAGTGGGACTTCCTGCTGTGATGCAGTAGTGCCTCGCACAGCTGTGCACAGCAGCTCTGAAATGATCCAGTGTAGCATTGAGGGAGGTCAGTTCTGCGTTCCCCTTCTGGACTCTTGAATTGATGATACTTAAGGGTGGAAGTTGGACTGAGGGATTTTCTTAGAAAGGTGGATGTGCAACCAGAAAAAAAAGGGGGGAGGGGGAGATAGAAGGGGAGAAAGAAGAGGGGAAAATGCAGGGCAGAGATAAAGTCTGGAACCCAAATGGCCTCCTTCCGGTTTACAGGTCTGAGAACGTGGGTCAGAGAAAGGGGCTCGGGGAGTCAGGACCCCCTAGTGCCCTGTCATGAGGACCCCTGCGACACTGAAAAGTCGGGGAGAACTTGCCTGAGCCCTGGACAGGAAAAGACAAAGGGACACTTAAGGCAGTAGCCCGGCGCAGGGTTGGAGGGAGTGCAGAAAACCTGAGGTTCTGTGGGAGGAAGTGCCTGGCCCACATCAGCCTGGGAGTAAGCGGCCAAGCCAGGCTGTGTGACTCCAAGCTCATTCATCTGCATGAGACTGCCTCACCGCCCGCATCCCTGCAACACTTCCCCTCTCCCTGTTTCAACCAACAAATCACACACCAAAGCAAATTGCTGAGAGCATGGTGCCAGCCGTGCCACCAGCACTTTCCCAAGAAATTGTGTCCGGATGAAGATATGATTATAATGATGCGTCAGCATGCACAGACACACTAAACCCACTCTGCAAGGCAGCTCCTCCACTAGGCAGGGAAGGGGAGGGCATGGATTTAGCCTCGGCTGTTTCCTGCAAGTGATTGTATATTCACTGCAAGTGCAGGAGACACAGTAACAATCACAGAGAATGTTTTAGTCCCCTAAGGCTATTTCCCAGGCACTGCATATACCGAAGCCTGACACTCACCCATATGCTGCCTTTCTCTGCTGCCTGAGGCTCCTCACCCAGACCAGGCCTCTCTTTACCTTAGTGCCTTTGCCAGAGCAGTTCCCATGACCCAGAACCCTTTTTCACTTCTGATCTCCTAATGAACTAAACAGTCATTCCAGACTCAGCTCAAAGATGACACTCCCTCCATGAAGTCTTTTCTGATCCCCCACTTGGAGTTGGTCTATGTGAATATTTAACAAAATGCAGTTAAGTGGTTTCTACAGATGAAGGCTCCCAAAATACATTTTCTCAAGGTTCCGATTTCAGTCAAATGGCAATATTTAGATAAGTTCTAAGACCCCTGTGATTGACTGGTAATGTCTTCTATATGCTAAGAATGGCGAGGAGGTGAGGAGCAATCACCTGGTTTGCCTTATAGACCACCATCTTACTATACTATACTACATCTGTGGTATCTAGTCTGAACCCAGAAGCTGCAGATGAAAAAGCTGAGTCTCTTAGAGAGGACAGGAGGATAACAGTACAGACAAGACTAAAATATCTCCTGATCCACAGCCTTGTAGCTGGACAGATCGTAGTCACTTGATTGCTCCAGTCTCCCAGATGTACAATAGAGATAAAAGACGTATCAACCCCATAATGTGAGGACTCAAGGAATAGTACAAGTACAGTGCTTAGTAAGGGTTCAATAAACATCAACCATGTCTATATCATTAATTAGTCTACGGTCAGTCTTTTGGGCAAGTAGTACCTATTCTCACAGAGTCATTGTGAGGACTGAAAAAGATAGTATTCTGAAAAGCACCTACCTGGCATGTAGAAGGCGTACTCCAACTGACAGGTGTTGTTATCGCTAAACCTCTTTGCAGTGACTTATTCTTCCTCCTGATGCCATCTCTTCTGTTTTGACCTTGTGGGTTGAACTCTTCCTGAAGCTAGCAGAGTTGGGGGATGGGGTGCCTCACTGGTTCTGTGCTGCATACAAGGACATGTCCCCCCTGGGACCCCAAGGCTGCCTCTGTTACCAACTGATTTGTGAATTTGATTTTAGTATTTGATTTGATTTTAGTATTGTTTAAAAGGAGCACAATATAATCATTTGTGAACACACTTAAATCACTCAGCAGGATGCAATAAAAACATCAAACTGAAAATTATGGCTTATAAAGCAGGCTCTGATTTCTCCTTCAACTAGGTGTGCAAGGCAGAAATTTGCACTTGCAGTGGAAGGTGCAAAAATAAGGGGCCACCTGATCCTAGAATTTGAGCCTCTCAAAGCATAGTGCCCTTTAGGCCCCACCCCTTACAGATGGGACTGAGAAGCCCGGAAAGTTTGCCCAAAGTCACACAGGAGAACTTGCCATCAACTAATCTAGGATTCAGATGTGATTTGATACAGAGCCCATGGGAACCAACATGGTGGACCCTCTGCTCCTTCCTGACTTGGAAAAGGCAACCCCTTGCACATAAAGAAACTGAGGCCCAGAGTAGTTAGGTGATTCAGAGAAGTCCACACAGCCTTTCAGTGGTGGTGATGTGTTCTTCCCACTATTCTCAGCTGTGTGGGCTGGGGGAAGAGAAAGAGAACAGACCCCGGGATCTAGGGACACACTCTAAGATGGTGGTAGGAGGGGGCTCAGGAAAACAAAAGCTCCTGGAGAGCAGGTACCTTATTTTACTCACCTCTCCAGCCCCAGTGCCCAGCCTGGAGCCTGGCACATCCTAGAAGTTAATGAGGTGCCTGTTCAGCTGGCCTGGACACTGAGCTGGCTGGGCTAATGAAGCCCTCCTGAGGCTTTTTTATCAGCCCAGGCTATACCCCCACCCCCACTTCTGTTTCCTGCATCCCCATTAGTCACCCTTGTCTAGGCTAAGCACTTTCTAGTCAATGGGAGCCTCTCTGAGCAAGCCGAACACCCCCTCTGACTATGTTCTCTGCAAAACAGATTTCAAAGGGAATTTTTTCCTCCACTCTCAAGGCAGTTTTTCCCACAGTGAGGGTTTTCTGCTGGCTCTGAGCCAGATCTGGTCTCATCTTGATCCTTTCCTCCAGGCACACGAAGGGAAGAAAACACGCTCTAAGCCAACTACTAAGACCAGACCAGTCATCAGAGAGCAACCCATCCAATTTTCACCTTTTATCCTGGATTTTCGTGAGACACATAAACTCAGAACTGAAGATTCTGAAAGAGTTTAGGTGCTATCTGGTCCAGACCCCTTATTTTATGGAGCAAATAAGCAAGGCTCAGAGAGGTTACAATTCCTGCCCAAGGAATCACATAAGTCACTAGCACCTCATGTGTGTGTTCAAACTCTGCACTTTAAGCCTTCGCATTTCTGAAAGATACTTGGGGGTCACTGCAGAGGCCAGAAGACTTAGCACAAAACTTTGGGCTTTCCACCTGCACCTGCACTCACCGCAGCTCACCTTTACATGTTTTATTGCATTGGCGTCTGTGTCATATGTAGGTGGGGGAAGTTCTATGGCTTCTGAAAGTTTTCAAATTACATTAAAGAGTGGGGGAGACCTGAGAGACCTGGAATCAATGCAATCTGTGACCCAGGGAAGTGTATATAACCCGACTGAGCCTCAGTTTCCTCATCTGTAAAGTGGAGTAACAATACCGACCTTGCTTCCTGGTGAGAAGATGAAACGAGCTAACTCAATTACAGGGCCCAATGCAGAACCTAATGCCATGAGGGTGCCCAATAAACAGGACTGCTCGTCTTCCTAGAAGCCCCAGCAGTGCACCCCTCACAGTACCACCCACCACATTTCATTTCTGGCACAATCATGGAGAGCAGTCAAAACTGCTGAAGGCTGGTTTTCCAGTCAACAGCACTCAGGTAGAGATCCCAGAGAGAAGACTTCAGAAATAACACAAAATAAGTTTGGACCACAAGTCATCAGAATATGCCTCTGTGTTTCTGGTCATCCAAGTGTATGTATCTGTTATGAATTCGAAGGCACAGCCAGGTGGGCTTTGTTCCCTGGTCACTGAACTCCATGAGCCAACTCCCTAGTGGGGAGAGAACAGGTCAATAATGACTCACAACGACACCTGGCTCCAGTTTATTCAACATCTATTATTCATCAGGCACTCTTGGAGATGTTTCATCTTGTTACAGAACAAGGCAGAAAAAAATATCTTAATATTCAGCTTTAGAATCCATTTAGAACTACCTTTTCCTTAGGCAAATACTTGAGAATATGTTGACTTTGCTCCTAGAAAGGATGGCAAAGAACATAAGGAAAGAGAGTAGGGGAGAGGGCTAGAACTGGGCAAAAGAAAGGAGCTTTGCTCTGATGCCAACCCCCCTTCCCCAGCTCTTTCTGGCATCATCCATGTGTTCTAATGACCTTGAGCAAGTGGCTTTCCCTGGAATTTAACAAGGCCTGAGTTTCACATTCTGTCTATATGACACAGAACAGAGACAGAAAGGTGTCAGCCGAAGGTAACAGCTGGGTTACACATACCTTACATTCAAAATTCACAGTATCCCTCTAAGTACCTAATATCTCAGTGTGATTCTCTTGCAGAGAGGGGAGGTCAGGGAGGTCAGCCACTTGATAAAAGTCCCCTACTAAGTAGCAGAGCCAGGATTAAAACCCAGCTGGGTTTGACCACAGAGCACGTGCCTTTAGCATGGGTGCTCCCAGCAGACAGGGTACCAGGATCTTGCCCAGGCGGGTTAGTAAGGAGGAGGAGGAAGCCAGGCAGGCCAGAACCAAGACCCTATAACAGTCTGGAAAGGAACCTATAGAGGCATCACTGAGCCTAAAGGGATTTGGTCCAGGATGGCATCTTGTACAATCACTGAAGCAAGAGGCCAAATGGCTGACATAACAAAAGAGCCAGGTGGGCATCAGGTAAGCTAGGTGGGCATCACCCCTTGTCTCCCTCCTCCTTTCTCTCTCCTCATGCCTTTCCTACCCTTTCCAAGAGCAGAATCAATATATCTTTATGCGGTTTCATCATCCTCTTAGCATCCCCACCACAGCAGCATCCCAGCCAGAGCTCAGACTGTGGGCTTCACACAGGGAAAAGGCGGAGGGAGCTTAGCAAGCACCTAGGAGACAGGACTGCACTCTTGGGGCAGCTCTAACTATAGTGACAGGCCTCTAGCAGCTGCGCCGACTGCAGCGCCACCTGCTGACCCGCCTCAGAATTTGTGGGCTGGGAGAGACTGACAGCTAGAGGTTGAGGAACAGCACAGGATGTCCAGAAGGCAGGGAAGTAGCAAACACAAGCTTCCCGCTATAAAATGAAAGTGGTATAGAAAGAATCCCTTGAGACAGTGAACAATGAAAGGCAAGCACCAGAGTTTTCAGTCACAAAAGTTCTGAGTTCTTTGCTCAGTTCATAATTTTATGCAATTATCCAAAGCTACCAGTTCCACAGCAAAATGATAAATTGGTACTCAGGAGGTCCAGTTGTCATATAAAGGGGGGAACATTTCAAGGCTCAACCCTGGGCATCTCTCCTCTCTCCCTGGGCTGGCTCATCCACCCCATGGCTTCATTATATGCCAATGCCTCCCATATTTACATTTCTAGCCCATATCTCTCTCCCAGCTCCAGAACCCTAGATCCAGCGTCCTGCTTTCATCTTGACTTGGATGTCTGAATTAGCAGGAGATCTTATCATAATAAACCAAACTCAAAATAACTTGACCCAAAAAAGCAGAGATTTACTGCTTTAGAGAACCAAATTATAAGAACAGAGGTGGAGCTGGGCTATTTGTTGAATGAATGAAAGGAGCAAAAAATATAAAGAGTATTTTAGAGAAAGGGAATGAGAACTAAGCCTTCATGAGTACCTACTAGCTGCTAGGCACTTAATTTATCTCATTTAATCAGAAGAGGAGACTAAATGTTGGGGATAGGGGATGGGGGCTGTGTCTCTTACCCAAAGTCACACAGCTGGCCCATGAAAGAATGGGGTTCAAGGCTCTGTCTGGCTCATTCCACTGCCTCAAGTTTTAAAATCAAAATAATAGATTTAGAGTCTATGATTAAACATAGCAGCTTAAGGGACTTTAGAAGTCACCTCATCCACTGCACACCCAATGCTTGAATCTCTCTCTTCCTATCCCATTTAGGTAGTCGGGTAGCTTCCACTTGAACATGCCTCATGATGGGGAACTTACTCTCAAGATAGTAATTTTATTATTGAATTATACTAATGGATTAGAAAGTTGAGACAGAATTTATCTTTCCTGAAGATTAAAGAAGGTGATGCATGTACTGTACCTAAAATGGTGCCTACAACATCAATAAATGCTATCATGGTCTCCACTTTTCTTATTACAACTATTCTTGTGTCTGTCTTTCCCTTGGGGTTCCAGAAAACAAATCTCATTCTTCTTCCCTGAGACAGCTCTTCAGATATTTGAATACAGTGCCTCAAGGTTTCCCTGAGGCATTTCTTGCCCAAGATAAACAAATATTCCAACCCACTAGCAGACACTCATCGGTAAGCAAGAGTTGATGCTGTGCATGCTAAGATTTTCCATCTGCCGTAATGTGTGAAGCTTCAGAAAAGCTGATGGAACAAATGATGAACCAGCTGCAGCAAGGTAGCCATGTTATATGAATCAAAACCTCTGCAAAAAAAAAAAAAAAAAAAGAGCATGGAGGAGTGGTCACCCCTAAACAGACCTTGGCTCATCACCAGAGCTTTACCAGCTACGTTCTTGGTCCACCCATTGTGGGAACCTGTTTTAGCAGGATAAAAAGAAATGAGTCCCCCTGAATGTTAATTTATATCATTTTAGACTCTCAGCCTTGCCAAAAGTCACTATTAGTTTCCCAAATCCAGTCTGTGTGTTTATTAGTCCAACAGTAAGCAATCTATGATATTCTCATCATAGAATATCAAACCTACCCCCCAAATCTTTTCTATTTACAGATGGGGAAACTAAGGCCCAGAGGAGAGTTTATCCAAGGCCAAATAAGAAATTGTGTAAAAGTCTGGTCAGCTCATGAACTCCTAAGAGAGATGAGATAGTAAAACAAATCTGCATTTAAAGAGAAGAAAAGACCATTAGATAAACACAAAAGAGAAAAGCTCTGAAAGTCCTCTCTGGTGTGTTTCTCCCTCTCTTCTACTTATTGTCCTATAGAGACAATGTAGTATAGTGCAACAAGCACAAGGTTGGGGTCAAAAATACCCAGAACTATATGCTGGCTCTGCCACTGACAGGTATTTGATTTTCAACAGGCTATTTAACCTTTATAATACTCATGTTCCTCATTTATAAAGTGAAAATAGGAACATCTCCTATTCAAAGGAGTCCTGTGAATGTTAAATAAAATAAGTATAGAGATTTGCTCCTCAGTAATGGTAGAACAGCTTCTATCAGACTAACCCTCTTGGACAAAGCAATTATAAACTCTAGACAAAATATTTTAAAACTTCTGTTTGATGTCATTTGAGAGAGACTAAAGCAGGCAGAAACTAGAGGGCACACAGCCCTTGAAGATAGGGACCTGCACTGGGTAAAATGCACATTTATTTTTCTGACCTCTTCCTAAATGGCACATAAAGTTCTAAGAGAATACAGGTGATAGAGCTCGAGCTGAAAGCAGCAATCATTGAGTTAAAAAGTCACAAGTCAGATTTCAGGGTTATCAGAAAGGCTGAAAACTGAGAAGAGAAATCATAGAAAGGAAGGACCCATAGAAGGGGAGCCCCAGAATTTTACATAAACTTCCCTAAAATCATAAACTGAACCTTGAACTTCATGTGGATAGGGAACCACTCCAAGAAGCCCAGGACAAAAGTTGAAAGAGCTAAGCAGTTATCTCAGTGGCTGACAATGCAAAGGAGACAAACTTTGTAATTTAAGTTAAAGAGATTTGATAAACACTTCAGGCTTTCCATTGAAATCCCAGAAGTGCCATCCTGAGGAGTTAAGATTACATCCCAAGACTAAGGGCTAAGGGAAAACTAAAATATACCCATTCTTATATAAAGCCTGAAGAGCACCTTCACAGAATCAAAGTGATTAACCATGTTTACTGTCTGTTAAAATAAAACTCCATGAAATTCAACAGAAGATAACTGATCTGGGGTCACTATAAAGAGTTATCCAAAATGTCCCACATACAATAAAAATGACTATGTCCTCCACTGTACAATCAAAAACTATTCTACATGTGAAGAAAGAGGGAAAATATGAAAACAAAATAATCAGTAAAAACAGATCCACATATAATCTGTGCTGAAATTAGAAAATAGCAACTTTAAAATAACAGTGATAAGTATGTTAAATAATTGCAGAAAGAGATATAAATAATGAGAGACTTTTAGGCAAGATATGGAAACGTTTTTAAAAAGTCAACCTGCAGCCAAAAATTACAATTACCTGAAATTTAAAAACTGTTGGATAAGATGATCAGGACATTGTATAGAAACAATAAGTAAACATCAAACTTGAAGACAGGTTAATAGAAATTATCCAATTAATGAGGCACAAGGAGAAAAAAGACTGATAAAAGTGAACAGAGCCCTGATGGTTTGTGGAACAGAATCAAGCAGTCTAACATTTATATAATCCCAGAAAGAACGGAGAGAAAGAAAATGGGGGTAAAGATAAGTAAAGAAATATTGGCTAGATATTTTTCCAAATTTGTTCGAAAGCATCATTCCACAGATACAGGAACCTCAGCAAAATCCCCAAGCGAGATACATACAAAGAAAACCACATCTAGGTATGGCATAGTTATATCCTGAGAATCAAAAAGAAAAAGAAATCTTAAAAGCAGTCAGAAGGGAAATGACAATGTGTAGACAGAAGAGATGAAAAGAAAATAACTGGTTTCTCAAGTTTCTCAAACAATGAAGGCAGAAGACAGTGGGACATCTTTGAAATGCTAAAACACTTAACTGGAATTCGATATATAGTCAAAATAAGTTTCAAAAATAAAGACAGAACTAAGACATTTTATAGGTAAACGAAAACCAAGGAAATTTCCACAAGTAAACCACAAGTAAAACATGTTCCCATACTATAAGAAATATTCAAGGAAGTTCTTCAAACTGATGAGAACTAATATCAGATGGAAATTCAATACAGGAAAGAATAATGAATAGGAAGGGATGTAATTAGAATTACATGTGAAGTGGTAAAATATTAATTCAAAATAAGCTGTGATCAGTTAAGGAGGCATACTACAAATCTTAGATCAATGATAATAACAATATAAGAAGGTATAAATCAAAACCCAATAGAAGAACTAGAATGAACTACCAAAACAATACTCAGCCCAAAAAGGAGTAAGGAAAGAGATGACAAAGGAAGAAATAACAGTGGATACAAATAGGAAACAAAGCAAGATAGTGGACTTCAACTCAATCATATTAAGAATTACATTAAATGTGAGTGGAGTAAACCCTCCAGTATTGTCAGATAGAATAAAATAGAGACATTCAAATGTAATTTACAAGAGATTATCTTAAATATTTAAATATTCTGACATATTAAAAGTAAAAAGATGTTAAAAAGCCTAAAAGAATGGGAAAAGATAAACAGTAGGCATAAGATTTAAGCTTCTATTTCTTCCTCATGCAAGTTTTGCTGTTTTTTTTTTTCAAGGAATCTATTTTATCTAAGTTTTTTGATTTATTAAAAAAAAGTTGTATATAATAATCTTATTATTTTTTAAATGTCTGTAGAATCAGTAGTGATGTCTTCTCTTTCATTTCTAATATAGGTAACTTGCGTTATCTCTCTTTTTACTTATTGTTATTCATTTATAATTTAGTTACACTTTCATCAAAAAACATACTGCTTGTGATTTCATTTCTTTAAAATTTATTAAAATTTGTTTTATGGTCTAGCATATGATGTTCTTGGTGAATGCTCCATATGTACTTAAAGAATATATTCTGTAATTGTTGATGTAGTTTTTTATAAAAGGAAATTAGGTCAAGTTGTTTGATAGTGTTGCTCAAATATTCTATATCTTTACTGACATTGTGTCTACTTATTCATCAGTTACTAAGAGTATTGAAATCTCTAACTATAGATCTATCTATTTCTCCCTTTAGTTCTGTCAATTTTTGCTGCATGTATTTTTTTAAACTTACTGTTATGCAATACACATTTAAAATTATTATATCTTCTTGATTAATTAATTTTATTATCATTACGAATAACCCTCTTTATCTCCTGCAATATCTTTGTCTTGAAGTTTACTTTGTGTGATAGACATGGTATTGAACAAAAGAAGCCAGACACAAAAGAGCACATAGTGCAAACTTTTATTTACATGAAATATGAAAACAGGCAAAGCCAACCTATGGTGACAGACTCTATAACAGTGATTGCCTGGGCAGGTGGGGGACTGATTGGAAAAGGGTAGGAAGCAACTTTCTAGACTGATTTAAAATGTCTTATATCTTGATTGAAGTGGTAGTTACATAGGAATATACATTCTTCAGAATTTGCTGAACTATGTACAGAAAATATGTGCATTTTATTATATTTTTTATTATATCTTCAATTAAAAAAAAAGAAAAGTATAAAGGACTTGGCTTGGGGCTTAACACATAGTAAGTGCTTGACAACCTTTGGCCCATTGTCTCCCTTATCCTTCACCCTCTCTGCCCCCAGCAGGCAAGTTCATAAGTGTTGGAACATTTTATGGTCATCAGACCTCTGAGAATAAGAATGACATGTTCCCCAAAGGAGTTTATCCACAGCATGACACTGGAGAGTTGCTCTAATCAGGGCCAAGAATCATAAACAACACTTTAGGCTTATGCCTAAGGCCATTTGATCCTGAACTTTCCTCCAGGCTTGGTCCTCTAGGTCTAAGTCTGAGGTCCCAAAGTCCCAAGCCAAGAAGGTTGAATTTAACTGAATCATTCCAAGAGATGGGACATGACAAAGCATGGAAGTCAGAAGACATGTGGCATGTGTAAGAGACTAAGAAGATCAGCATTCCTTGGAAGATTATTAAAGATAAGCTAGGAAAAATGTTGCTGGAGCCAGATGTTGAAGGTCTTTGAGGTCAGTGAAGTTTAGACTGTCATGTAGTGGATGCTCAATAATTGTTTGTTGACTGAATAAGTGAATGAATGAGCCACTAAGTCTGTGGAGGCTGAATCTCCAAAGCTGACTGCTGCTGCCACCTTCCTGTCTTGCAGCTCACATACCTGCCTCCACCGTGGGGCGAGTGCCGATCCGCAGAGATGGGACTCGACTTTTTTCCTGTTTACAGTATCACCGCCTGTAGGATTGACTGTGAGACTCGCTACATTGTAGAGAATTGCAACTGCCGCATGGTCCACATGCCAGGTCAGTGCCAGGGGGAGGGTGGCCTCAGCGTCCTGACAGGGACCACCTGGGGCCTTCTTTGCATCTCTCACACTAATGGGAAACACTTACCCCACTCCACTAGGATCCAAAGGGATATTGTTCTATAAAGACTGTTATTTGGTGCCTAAACATGTAGAGGGCTGGTAGAAACATCCACCCTAGCAACCAAGGCAGCACCCTGGAATCCAGAAGCATCCAGATGTTGGGGGAACATTTCTCCTAGTGCTCAATATGTTTGCTAGTTGTTTGCTGCTCTTACCTCCTCCTAGAATTTAGTGCCCATATATCTGGATGTTTCAAGTCTTGCATCCCGGTACATATTCAAATGTCCAGATGTTTGTTGCTTTCATCCAGATGTTTCCCTTCTTGCATCCACATGCCCAGCATTCTTTCAAATGAGGCAAAAGTCCATTTGCCAGCAAATAAATATGCATGTGCTGACATTTCTGTTATCAGACTAATAGTGCATGCGGCTCTTTCATTAGAGGCGGGCAGCATGTCAAAGGCAGATGTTGCAGGGGGCAAGGGCTAATTAAGGCAGAAAGTTTGGTGTTGCATCATGCGAGGATGACGGGCTGGAGGCAAGGGCTTTGGATTCTTATTCAGTTTCCTCTATTCACCTGCCGTGTGTCCTGGCCTAAGTTTCTAAACCTCTCTGTTCTTACCTCATTATCTTTAAAACACAAACATTGGTTGTTATGAGGATAAAACTAGACTAAGAGATTTAAAACATGCTTTGTAAACTATAAAAGTCAGTGGTGGTTGTGTTAGTACATGGGGAGAGAAAACCAAAAGTACTGTTGACTGAAGACCTACTATGTGCCAGGAACTTTGCTATCATATTTAATGGCTACCATTTTATGTTTAAAATATTTAACTAAATCCTTATATCAGAAATTTAGTTCATTACCAATTGTTTTTTGGTACAGTTAATGCTGAAATGAACATCCTCCTAGCTAAATTCTGAATTATTTCGTTAGCAATCAGTAACTGGTTTAGTAATCTAAGATTAGAACTGCTGATCTTTAAAACTGCCACTGAGCTGCCTATAAGACATTCAGAAAGGGAAACATGCGTTAAATTACTATTATTGGAAAGGAGGGAGCATAACAGCACCTCAGTTCTTGAAAAAAGTGTTTCAGGAAATGGTAAGGGAAGTACATTGTGGTGAACTTTAACTTTAGCACTTGGTAAAAGTAAAAAAAAAAAAAAAAGATTCCGGGTTTCCACAAAGAGATGCCGGAAAAAGCAATCGAGCAGTAGTTGGAGTTACCTGCCTGCTGCAGCAGCCAGTGAGGTTTTGTCCATGAAATCCGAGCCAAGGGTGAGCAGCAGGGATTTGATCATTCCACCCTTGACACTATTACTGGCATCTCAATTGCTAATGCGGAATTAAGGGCATGTCAAAAAGTAATTCACAAAGCAGACCTCCTTTCATACAGCAGTGTGCCATGATAAAAAGAGCCCAGCCTCAGGATCAGACTGACCTGGGCTCAAAGCCTCCATCACTGCCAGTCTGGTGTCCTGCGAAGGCAAGATACTTAGGCCTCATCTCTTATGGGTGAAACAGATACTTCAGAGGGAACCTGTGTAGGTTAAGGACGCTGATGCATGCCCAGGACCTAGTAGGTATTGCCTCTGCCTCCCCACTTTCAGCCATCGAGGCTTTCTCACCTATCTCCCACATGAGCTCCTTGCACCTGCATAGCAATCTGGGAGAAGTTAGCCAGGCAGGACCCATATTTGCCTGCCCAAGATCACAGAGCAGATCAGAAGCCAACATTCTGGTTCTGGCTACACTGCGTCCTCGCTGGCCTGATGGAGGGCCTCCTTCTGACTGTCCACTTGCAGACTGATGCCCCTTCCCAATAATAAGATGTGCTCCCCTCCTCCAGCCCAGGAGGGGAGGCGTTGCTGCCTGAGTACCTCTCCCTGTGTTCCTTCTTTGCAGGGGATGCCCCTTTCTGTACCCCTGAGCAGCACAAGGAGTGTGCAGAGCCTGCCCTAGGTCAGTACTGGGGAACAGATGGAATGACGGGTGGAGGGTGCTGAGATGGAGGCCTTGCAGACCTTTTGGGTGTGGAAGAGAGATCGAGTGGAAGGGAAAGCAGAGACGGGTGAAGGGAAAGAGGCTGGACAGGGTGGCATGGCTGCAGGAGCAGGGGAGGGAGATGGAGAGCAGGGTGGATGAGGACTGGAAAGGGTACTGGGAGAGAGAAAGGAGATAGAGAGGTGGAGAGAAAAGAGTGGATTTTCGGGGGAATGGAGGACCCTGATGAATGCAGAGGAGGGGACAGAGATGAGGGAGGATGGGCGATGGGCATCAAAGGAGCTTGGTAATATTGTCCCGCACACTCTGGGGTGGTTCACATAGAGAGGCCAAGGTTATTCCAAAGCTCGCCAGTCTTTGCATTCTCCATTGAGCTTGGGGGTTTGGGGGAAGGAAGAGAAGAGGACTGGTATACATGTCACATGTGCACGTGCAAGGAACCAAGCAACCCCTCTCCACCTCTCACCCTGGCCTGCTGGATGTTTGATAGTTGGAATATTTGCTAGTTACTCTCCCCTAGCCCTGCCTGAAAACTTTCAGTGAGAGACATCGCTCATATAAGCCGCAAGCCCAAAGTTAGACTCATTCCGCGGACTGCCTCTCTCCAGGTTTATAACTGAGACAAGCAGAGAAAAATTTTAAATCATATAGACTCAAGTTCATTCAGCAGCTGCACTGCCGGAACTAAGCAGGGGCAACTCTGGACTCACATGTTCGGATGCTTCCAGGAGGACGAGTGGGGAGGCCTGGTGGAGAAGGAGTGACTTCTGACGTGTGCAGAAGCTCAGTCTCTCCTTGAAGTGAAAAATCAATAAAACCCATGGCCAGCCAGAAACACTGATAGTTAGAGGAAGGAGAGGGAGGGAAATGGTGTTGTCAACCACCCAGTACTAAATGAAAGGAGAGAAGAGAGAGAAAAGTGTTCCGGAAGCTGGCAGGTGGCCTCTAGAGAGAGGAATTATGAATCTTTGCCTGCGTCCTAACCCAGCGGGCAGAGAAGGTGGGCGCTGGCTGTGAGGGCGTCCCAGAGGGAATCCCACAGAGCCCTGGGTTTCAGATAGAACAGTCACCCACATTTGCTTTTGCCAGGGGGTCCACTTTGCGGATGAGGACATTGAGGCTAGAAGCAGAGAAGGCGGCCCTGGGAAGTTGAAGGGGCTGAGACCCCCTTGGAGCCCATTCTCCAAAAGTGGTGCCTTTTCAACAATTTTAAAGGGTGGCATATCAATAAAAGAAGCAGAAGGAAAACAGGACCAAGAATAATCTAGAAAGAGTGGGCATTTTTTTATGAGGTCACACCTGCACCCTAAAAAGAAAGCCAAGCTCCCTTCTTTCTTTAGCCCTACACTCTCTCTAACCTGGGAAGGCTCCTCCTCCCGACTCACATCTCTGCTTCTGGACCCAACTACTCTGGGCTCAGAGGTCCTGGTCCCCACCCCTGACTAACCTCTGCCTCCCTCTCCCCTCCAGGTCTGCTGGCAGAAAAGGACAGCAATTACTGTCTCTGCAGGACACCCTGCAACCTGACCCGTTACAACAAAGAGCTCTCCATGGTGAAGATCCCCAGCAAGACATCAGCCAAGTACCTTGAGAAGAAATTTAACAAATCAGAAAAATATATCTCGTAAGCTCCGTGGGCATAGTGGATGGGGGAGTTGGGAGGGAGATATGGATCAGTAAGAGGGCAAAAGTAAGCAATTTCACTTAGCAGACTAATTGAGCACTCGCTGTGTGTCAAGTTCTGTGCTCAACACTCAGAATATGAAGACAAAGATAATTAAGATGTAGCCCCTGCCCTTCAGGAGCTAGAGTCTGGTGGGGAGACAAGTACACAACTGAATGCTATAAAGGCTGTTTCAGGCAATAAGGGGGGTGGTTGGCTGCACCTTGCATGGGGATGCAGTCAAGGAAAGCTTAGAGAGTGTTTTAAAGGACGTATAGGAGTTTTCCAGGTAGGCTTTGAACATTCTGTTCCCTCTGCCTAGAATGCTTTCCCTCTTATTCTTCACCTAATTGGTCCTTCATCAGGCAGGTCTTTATTAAAACGTCATTTCCTCAGACAGTTAAATTAGACCCCCGATTATTTTTCTCTCAAAGCACTCATGTTTTCCTTTATGACACTCACCACCATCCATGTGTAATTCTATATTCATGTGTGTATTTCCTGCCCCACTAGATTGAAAGTTCCCTGAAAGTGGAAACCTTTCTTTTTTGTTCTCTATTGTAGAATGTCTGACACAGGGCTGGTGCTCAAAAGATATCTTTTTACAGAACAAATGAATGAAAGACACGGGAGAAGAGGGTGTCCCAGGCATAGGTTCAGGAGAGGGAATCAGCACAGGACAGACAAAAGAACTGCAAGGGGAAGCTGGGCCAGGTAGCCATGTCTGAGCAACAGGACCCTGTAGGCTGAGCTGGGCAAAGGGGAGAGTGAGCAAGGCAAGGAATTTATCCTTAGAGAACAGGGAGCCACCGGAGAGCTTCAAGCAAGTGACAGGCTCAGATTTGTATTTTAGATCACTGCTCTTACGTAGAACCTTCTGTGATAAAGTGTTCTATGTCTGTGATGTCCAGTATGGTAACCACTAGCCACATATAGCTATTGAGCATTTTAGATGTAGCTTGAGTGACTTGGGGATGGAACTGTGATTTTATTTAATGTGAATTAGTTTAGCAGTTTTAGAAAGATCCTTCAGGCAGCAGTTTAGAGGATGGATGGAAAGCCAGATGGGCGGAAGGGAGCCCATTAGGAGGCAGTTGCCATAAACAAGGCAAGAGATGGTGACACTTTGAACGGTACCTCGGAGAGCCCTATGTGGAGAAAGGGGCATAATCTCTCCCCAGCCACTTCCTCTTGCCAACATAGTCACCCAAGCCCATCCTGGGGCTGATGTCTACAAACATGGCTGCTTTTATTCAGTGGGTTGGGGACCGGGGCTCTGAAGGCATTGCAATAGACATTCTGCACACAGTAACAATTTCTCCTGCCAAGATGTGTCTCATTAACACACCTGCCTCAAGGAGCAAAAGGGAACCAGAGTGCTTCTGCCAGAAACGCCACTCCCCACCTCCCAGCCACATGTAGGTCTGCACCAGAAAAACCCTCCCTGGCTCTGGCAGCTGACTTGGCAATGCCAGGGTAGGGCCTCCCACTAGGAGAAGCTTGTTGTAAATCCCAGTAGGAACCTGGGGACATCTCGGGAGTGAGCAGGGGATGTCAGCTGGGCCAGGCAAGGCAAGTCTTGTCAAGAGAGTCCTGAGCTCACCTGCAGGTAGGGATGCAGGCAGACCCTCTGGAGGCCCAAGGACATGGAGGCCAGGTGGGACTCCTGGAAAGCATCCAAAGAGATAAGGAGAAATAAGGGGCAAAGGGAGACAGCTGATATATGCCTCCAGTCCCATGAAAAGCGCTGAGCTGGGAGTTGGGACTATTGGTTCCAAGCCCGACCTCTTCCACTAATCAGCTTGAACTTTGGGCCAGTTGTTTCACTTCCCTGGACCTCAGTTTCTCCATCTGTCTATGGGACAGCTGTGTTAGATGGTCCCTGTGGATCCCGATAGTTCTAACCATGTGTGGTACTGAACATTCCCTCTGCAGAGAGAACATCCTTGTTCTGGATATATTTTTTGAAGCTCTCAATTACGAGACAATTGAACAGAAGAAGGCGTATGAAGTTGCTGCCTTACTTGGTAAGTCGAAGTATCTATTGCACAAATTTCCACATCATACAGGGGTGGGAGGGAGTGGGGATGGGCAAGTGGGTGGCAAGCAGAAAGGTAGATATAGAAGCCTCCCAATGAGTCTAGCCTTTATAGTCACTAATTGTTCCCTCTTTCCTGGCATTCCTTCTGTCCCAGAATGGAAAGATCTCAGTGTGGTACAGGTTTTAGGTCCAGTTCATGCTGCCTCAGTTTTCCCATCAACACAGTGAGGCAGGTGAGCTAACGGTCTCTCATGGCCTTTCCAGAGCTGCCCCCTTGGCACCCATAGCCTTCTGTCCCCAGGTTGGAGTCAGCCTTGGGGCTGTGGCAGGAAGAAAGAGCTGTCAAGTGAACAAAAGGCTGAGCTGTGGGTGGTCCCCAGGTGGTGGACACAGTGAGGGCGCCCATTGGGGCACCTACCTGGAAAGCAATGTTGCTGCATTGAGGCCAGGTGTCACCCTTAGGCTGAGTCTTTTGTCAAACATAAAAGAAGGGCCATTTGTCCCCAGATATCTACAGACCTGACTGCCACCCCACACAAGTTCATATCAGCTCCCCTGGCCCCATTGGCACATAACGGATGCAGCAGGTTTATTTCAACCCTGCTACAGCCCAACGCAAAACTCACAAGACCCCTGAGGGTGCACAGTTAGAAAGCATGCCCCTTGGGTCCTCCTCCCAGTTCCCACTCACTCCCAGGAAAGGGTCTGTTGTCCATCCCTGCAAGGAAAAATAGCTGCTGGTGTCCATGTGAGCTGAACCAGATGAGAGTATCATCCTGGGAGTGGGGGTTGGGAGGAAGGGGGAGACACCTTCTTCCTGGAAGTATAGAGGAAAGACCAGCTGTGAGAATGGGGCAAGTTGCTTCCTCTCACTATAAAATGGGTCTACGAAAACTCACTTTAAATGTTTGTTGTGATGGTTAAATGTAAGAAAACTCCAGCACACAAAAGGTCCATTAAGAACTGTCTGTGATATCCGACAGCCTCCAGGCCAGAGACCAGGACCTGGCTGGCATTTCTAGGCACCATCTGAACAATCTGCACCTCTGCCAGGGGGCTGGGGCCACAGCTGGGTCCCAGCTGGGTTAAAGTAACTGTCACTCACTCCTTGGAGGCTGTTGTGGTCAAAGGAACTGAGCCTCAAGACTCATGTTCCGGGCCCAAGGTAGAGGCCGTGCACCGGATATATAGGTCCCTGACCTGCCTACCACCTTTGTCTCCTAAAGAAGACTCAGGACAAGCCTCTTCCCCTCCCATTTCTTCTGCTCCCCCACATAGGTGTGTGCCCCACACACACACACACACACACACAGAACCGGGAAGGCCTGATCTCTGAGTCTGTCAGGAGGGACGGCTCTTCTCTGCATGAGCATATTACCAGCATCTTGTTCCCACCCAGAATAGCCTGCTGAAAAAAGCATGCTGCCATCTGTACCTCCATGATGAGAGCCTGTGCCGCTTGTGAACTCTCAGCTCCCAGGCCCAGTCAGGCACTTATCTCACTGCCAGGAGGCCCACCCTCACCTCAATGCACACTGCATCTCAGCAGCCATATGCACACCATGGTGAGCCACACACCTTGTGTGCACCTGCACAGACCCTCATGCAAGCCATTCAGCTACAGAGACACATACGTGCACACCTACTGCAAGCCTACGCACTCACGTACTCATTACATGACTGCCCGTGCACACACACTCACTTTCCACACACCCAGACACACTGTGCCCACCTCCACCAAGCCACACTCACACACACTTAGAAACACTCAGTGTACCTATCCTGTACATAGATAGCCACCTACATAAAGCCATTAATGGGCAGACGTGCTGCCTGCTTCCACACAAACGTGTTAACGCACAGCACCCTGGCTCATACGCCATACTCATTCGCACTGCATGCACACACAAGCACACACTCACATCTGACGTGCACACAGGTGTGCGCTTTCCAATAAGCCTTCATTAAGGATATTAGAGTGACCACTGGGGAAGAGGAGGAAAGAAGGAGAGCCATTCTGAGACTAGCACCAAGTCCTTCCAAGAAGCACCCCTCCCCACCATCTCAGCTTGTTTACCTGAGGGTGTGGTTGTTAAGATCCTCCCAGCTGTAACAGTGGAGGAGTGGGCAGATGTACCCATCAGAAAGTTCTCAGACCAAGAGGTCAGCCTGAAATCTCTAGTAGAACTATATGCCCACCGCCAACCACACCCCCCACTCCCGGCGCTCCCCCCAGGCCAGTCTGAGAGATTAAAGCTGGGAAGGACTTCACAGCTCATCATCTCCTCCAAACCCCTCCCCGGTCACCTCCACCATCAAGTGTTCTTTGAAGGAAAAGCTACTGAGAAGGTCAGGACTATTAAAGCCACACAGCAAGCTAGTGGCCCCTCAAAGCTTGGACCCCCAGAAAGAAATGGAGCAAAGCACCTTGGGCCTTTTGGGGGATCACAACCCCTTGGAAACTCTGATAACAGCTTCTAAGATATGAACTCTCCCACTACAGATACCCAGGTACACACACATAGCAGTTTCATTCAATTTCAGGAACTCTGTGACCATCTGAAGCTCCCACAGGAAAGTGTTTCTTAAGCTCTAATGAGCCCGAGAACCACCTGGGGAACCTGAAAATCCTGACTTTCCAACCCCCAACCCCAGAGATCCTGATTTTATAGGCCTAGGGTAGGTTCAGGCGTCTACACTGATTACAAGACTCCCAGAAGTTTGATGCAGGGATAGCTGAAGACCAGTCTAGAAGAACTTTGGTCAAGGGGGCCCACACACCCCAGGGCAAGATTCCTGCCCTAAAAAGAAACCACACTGAGCATTTATTTACCTTTAGGTGAGGGAGACTGGAGTACTTCCTAAGGGTAAGGGGCCTTATCCCAAGGGAGAGAGGGGTGCCATGTCATGATTAGACCAGGTGTGGGAAAGCTTTCTGTGCCACTGTTCCCAGACCCCAGACATGTGTGTCCTTGCCCAGGGAAAGGACCACACACATCTTACTTATATTTCCAGCCCAGAGTCAAAACAAGGCCTAATCAGGGTGGCTCTGAATGTAACTGGCAAGCCTATTACCTATGAGGTCTATTCTAGGCCCCAACAATAATAAGCTTTCAGGTTAGCTCCCATCCCCACTGGGTACCGCAGACCATCATCTCTCAGAGCTGTGCACTGGGAGAAGGGTTTGTCAAGGCCTGGCCTTCCAGTTACAAGCCCAGGCTCCCCATGGAGGGGGAACCATTCAGAAGGTCTGGTTCCTGAGTTCTTAGTGTCCTCACCCCTTCCTGAAAGCACTGTGAGTAAAGCCAAACCTTTGGTCTTTTCTCTCTCTCTCTCTCTAGGTGATATTGGTGGTCAGATGGGATTGTTTATTGGTGCTAGTATCCTCACAATACTAGAGCTCTTTGATTATATTTATGAGGTAAGATTTGGGATTGCTCATGGGGAATTGACCATATGCAGGTGCCCTTATCCTGCCCCTATGTCCAGAACCAAAGCATGGGGAGAGGACAGCCTCCCTCCACCAGAACCTGCTTTCTCCTCCCTGTCCATGGATATTGTCTATCACCAAGCCCTCGGCCTGGGGAAGGGGTGGATGAAAGGGAGGCAGAAGCTACAGTCCTACAGGGAAGAGCCATGGGCTTTCTACACTGTCAGGGAGGGAGGGGAAGGGATGAGGAGAAGGAGATGAGATTGGGCTGAGGTCAGCTCTGAGCCCCTTCCACAGCTAGGCCAAATGTGGTGGCACCCACACATTCATGCAATGTGAACACACTCACACAACCCCACACACATATACACATACACTCACATATATCACACACACACACACACACACACACACACACACACACACACACTCCTCATAAATATATACACCATTCACACACACATGCGCCACACACACCTGCCCTCTGGGTGGCCTGTCATCTGAGTGGTGCCTTCATGCTCCAGGCAGGATGAGGAGGTAAGGGGCAAGCCTCACCAGTCCTGAGAAGATCAAGGGCACACCAGCCACTTCTGGCTGCTAACAGTCCAAAGAGATGTCTTCCTCAAGAGGCAGCGGGAACAAAGCCTCTGAAAGCTTCTCAAACAGCTGACAGCTTCTCTGGTGCTGAGAGCTCATGGTGCCCATTAGCCTTCCCACCAGCACCTCCCCCAACCCAGCTGGCTCCAGGGGCTCCAGATTTCCCAAGGCACGCCCAGCCCCTATGCGGTCCCTAGAATCACATGAGTCTCCACCCAGCAGACAGCTTTCACGGCCGTGTCTGCCTCTCTCAGAGAGAGCTGGTGATGGGCGAAGGTTGGCCATGGGGAGTCACCGGGAGGGCTGGAAGCCCCTGTGAACAAGGTCCCCTAGAGACTCAGACCTGGCCTCTCAGCATGGTGACTTCGTTCCCCAAACCCAAACCACATCCCATGGCCAGATATTAGTCCTCATTGTTTATTGATTTTTGTGAGAAGCTGTATAAAGTTATGGAAATTGAATCACACCAGGTAACATTTAATAATAACTACCCTTTGCTGCTAAGAATATAATGTTATGAACTTGTGTGCTCTGATCTTATGAACCGTAGAGATGTCAGGCCTAGGAAGTGATTGGTAATCTTGTCCCCCAGGCCCAGCTTTAGAAAGAGGCTCCCAGGTTGCTCCTGAGGACAAACAGGGAGCCAGCCACGCCAGCACATATTTCTTATTCACATTCTCCATTCACGAGAGAAAAGTCTCTACCTGAAAAACAGGGCCCTCCTGTGACTTCTTCCAAACTCTAATCTCTTCACTAAAATCCCATCTCAACCCAAAAGCTGGGAAACAGCTCCTAGAGCTGGCAGCCAGGCTGGGCTGCTGCCATGGTTTGTCCAGGTAGTCACTGCCTTCGTGGTTCCCTAGCTGAGCTGAGTGGAAGGAGGTCTCTTTACCTTTGCACCATTGTCCCAGCCTGACCAATTCCTTTCTGCTTTTCTTGCAGCTGATCAAAGAGAAGCTATTAGACCTGCTGGGCAAAGAAGAGGACGAAGGGAGCCACGATGAGAACGTGGTAAGAGCAGCTCATGCATGGTAGGTTGATTTGCCCCTCTGCCTTCCCATGGCTTGTGACACCCTGTCAGCTCCCAAATCCAAGGACACACTGACTGAGCCTCTCACCTGTCTCTGAGATTCATCTCAAAGCCTGATAGTAAGCCATGGATGCAATGGGTACTAGAAGATGCTTCCAAAGGTAGGTCCTGCCTGGCCCAGTCCAGCTTCTCATGGGCCAGAGGGCTACTCACCTCACTTAATGGCCTTGGGAAAACCAGAGAACCTTGTGTTGGTCTACTCTTTTATTCCCCAGGTTGGCAAAATGCAAGCTGGGACATCCCTGGCACTCTACTCCATTTGAAGGGGACATAGGGTGCAGGGCCTGTGACACTGGTAGCAGCAAAGTACCCATAATAACTACTGACTACTGTATGCTTGCTCTGTGTCAGACACTGTGCTACGTGCCTTAAGAGTGCCATGTCCTTTCAGCCATACAGTCACCGTACAGAAAGGTCTATTTTTATCTCCACTTTCTATTTTAAGGCAGATAAAGCCCAGAGACCAAGATCATGCAGCTGGTGGTGTCGGAGCTGAACGCAAACCCCCCTAACCACTGTCCTACCCTGCCTTGCTTTCCTAGAGCCAGAGAGGCAGCCCCTCTTTATGGCTATCCATTTTTCTTCCCAAACACAGTCTGCTCCTGGGCTCTGGTCTTGGCTGACTGGCACAGGTATCACTGGCTCCATTTCTGATCCAGCCACTATTTCTCTACTGATCTCCTAGGCTAAAAACTTTGCATTGGTTCCTGAGTCCCCTGCAGCTTCTGTTTGAACAGCAGACAGGCCCTGTTGAGGAGGGGCAGTGTGGAAGGGGCCCAGACTCAGGCCCGAGCTGACCTGGCCGGATCCCAGATCCCTGCTTCTTAGCTTTGTACCTGGGGATGAGCTACTTACTCTCAGAGCATCTGCCTCATCACATAGGGGCAGTGGGTGGGGAGGGGAGTACGGGTAGGGAAGGTTGAAAAAAGATCAGCCTATAACGCAACCAGCATTGCCTAGTTTATAGTGAGTGCTCAGCAAATGCAGATTCCCGTCCCTACCCCATCTTCTCTTCTGCCTTCAAATGCCTCAGAGTCATAGCCTCCCCTTCATCCTTTCCCCCTCCCACAACACCGACCTCATCAGACCTCCCCAGATTCTTGGCACAGCCTCCTGGCTAGTCCCTCAGCCCCCCACCCCCAAAGCCTCCCCTGCTGCCAAAGCCCAGGGGAGCCTGGAAACCTCCTTGAAGATTCACAGCCACCTCAGCCACACTGGCTCAGGGACCCAGGAGGACTTTTCCCTGGGCCCAGCCTAACCCTACAGATCCTTTGGGCAGCTGTGACCAGCTCTGGTTCTGGCTGTCGGGGACTTCCACCGCCACAGCTTGACCTCAGAGATGGGCACCACCTCCTCCAGCCTAGCCACAGGTTGTACCCCTTCACCCCTGGTAGGCCTCCAAAGGAGGTCTCTAAGGATAGGGGCCATCTAGCCTGAAAGCTAGATCTTACTTAGATGTAGCTTGAGGTGACATATCAAGGGACCTCCAGGAGAGGTCAAACCAGCTACTAAACTTTATCACCGCAGAGCCTCTCCACACCCCGGAGGGCACCTAGATGGGCAACAGTAAGGATTCTATAGGCATTGGCACCCCTCAGTCTCATGCCCCAAGACAGTAAACCAGTGCCTAGGATGACTGGAACAGGAGGAACAGTGTCCCAGGAAAACCCACAAGTAGAGAGAATGGACCCCATGGCCACCAGTAGCATCGTGATGAATTTTTGCTAAATCAACATAAATACCTTCCCCCTCCCTCCAGAGCACCTGTGACACGATGCCAAACCACTCTGAAACCATCAGCCACACTGTGAATGTGCCCCTACAGACGGCCCTGGGGACCTTGGAGGAGATTGCCTGCTGACAGCCCTTGGACCACCCAGCAACCCCAAACAGACCTTAAGTCCCAAGACCCAGGACAGGGGCAGCAGGTTCAGGCGGGATGGCCCCTGACGACAGAAAGAAGCAAGATCCCCCTATGCACACAGCAAACGATCTGCCAAAAACCTCGCTACGGCCACGTCCGACACGGTGCATCCTTGGGCCCCGCCGTGCGTCCCTCTTAGGAGAAATGAGTCACACTCTGGAACTGTCCAAGAACCAACCTGCCATCACATCTCACTGCCAGATGTATAAAGCTCCTGCATGCTCAGACTTCTCACGGCGCCACCTCCATGTCTGTCTCTGCACTTTACACCCCTCCGTGCAGTTTCCGGCAGCTGCTCTGCAGCCACACAGCAAGACCAGGTTCCAGCCCAAAGTCACCATGAGGCCACGCTGGAATCACAACTGCACAATCAAGAGGGGAACCGCAGAACTGTCAACTATGTTCAGTCTTTGTGTCGTTTGTGAAGGTTCTCAACCTGCCCACAAACCCCTTTCCCCCGAGCTCGACCTCCGGGGTAACCAGGGCCAACGCCCTCCCATCCCAGTGTCTGTGATGGAGGCACGGTGGCCTGGGTGACTCCAGCACTCATCCATGGCGCCCACGTCATTCTGCTCTCCCTGTGACATGGCTTGTACAGTCTGGTTCTGTTTCTTTCAGAGGCTTCTAACTGTTTGTCTATCAGAGATCTGTTCTGTTTTGTTTTCCGATTTTTGGTTTGGCTGTTCTGAGGTTCAGTTTGGTTTGGTTGTTCCATTCTCCCTGGGGTTTATTTATTTGTGCTTCCAATCATGGTCATATTAAAAGCTGGTCTTGTGGAAGTGGCTGCGTGGTTTCTGCCTTTCCCCGACACTCAAGTCTCGCTCCTTGAGAGCTCAGGAAAGGACCAGACCTGACAGGTCAAAAACCGCAGATTACATGTACATAAAGTATTGTGCCACAGGCTTACCTTGATGAAATGTGTACTCTCTGTATTTTATTCTAGTCTTTGAAGACTATTGATCGCAGCCTCATAAATGATTTCATGACATATTAACAATCACAGCCCACGGTCTGAATAACACTGCCCTGGATCACAGGCATGTGGCATGAAAAGGGGTAGACACAACACTGCCTAGACCTGAAAACCATAAAAGAGAAATTCATGTCCCTCTGCTTTCCCATCTTCTGTCCTAACTTCTCCTGACCCCATTAGTGGACTAGACACAGACTCCAGAGTGGCCTCCCGCCAACACACCAGCCTTTCCAGACCCTCTCTGCACCTTACCTCCTCACCTCCACCAGACAGACCTGGTTGTCCCTGCAGAAGTCACTTTTGCATTCTGCCTTGCTTCTCACGACTCCTGAAAGGATGTCCATGTGGGAAAGGAGGTGGGAGGTGCTTTTGGTGAGGAGGGGACCTGCTCTTTCAAGCCCCCCTGTGGCCAAAGAGAGTTTCCTGTTCAGATAGAATCCTCATCCTAATAGCATCATGCTAATTTCTGTAGCCTAAACTTCACTTGCCCTACTTTGCTCCACCACTCCAACTCAAGTGTCCCCCAAAGTCATAAAGATAGGCTGATAGATCTAATGTGGTTTGTGCCCTCTGCTCATACACAGATGCACAAAAGCACTGGCTAGACTGGGACTCAGAGTTCTGGTTCCTGCTCTGTCATTTCTCTCTCTCTCTCTCTCTCTCTCTCTCTCTCTCTCTCTCTCTCTCTCTTTCTCTCTCTCTCTACTTCTCAACCCACTAACACAAGGAAAAGGTATTTACCCAATGTGACTGATTTAAAAAAAGCCTCTTAACAGGAGTTAGGAGCCCAGCCCAGCCCATTCAGGAATCTGCATTTCCTCATCATTCCAGCTTCTAGAGGCCACCCACAATCCTTGGCTTGTAGACTTTTCCTCTTTATTCAAAGCCAGCAGTGATGGGTTGAGTCCTTCTCACATTACACAACAATGACCTTTTCCCTGTAGTCACATCTCCTTTTAACTCAGATCCTCCCCTGTTTTCTTCCTCCATTTTTCAAGGACCCTTCTGATTAGAATGCACCCACTCGATAATCCAGGATAACCTCCCCATCTCAAGATTGTTAACTTAATTACATCTTCAAAGTCTATTTTGCCAGGTGAAGTAACATATTCACAGATCCCAGGATTCAGATGTGGGCATCTTGGGGGCGGGAGAGCATTTTTCTGCCTACGACATGCCTTTGGGACTGTATTACCTACTGTCCTCATTTTCCAAACAAGCAGATGCAAAAGGAGAAGGAAGAGATTTGCCTAGGGTCACCCAGTAAATTAATGACAGTGTCAAAGTTGTACCCCCAAGGTCCCAAGTTCCCGAGATCCCAATTGCATTTGTAAACCCACTTAAAGCAAGAAGGACAAAGAGCAATCATTTTTCCAGGCTTTGCCAAGGCATGGAAGTCCCTCTCCTGAGACAGACTAACTTCTCACTACATCAAGGCTGGAAAATGTCCTGCTGGTGCCAAGACCATAAAATGCAGAAGAGCAGGGAGTGTCTTCAGATGGTCCCATCGGAGACAGGAAACAAATGAAATGTCTACTCAGTGAGTTTGGATTCCACTAGATGCTTCCGCCTTATTCCAGTTTAACAGCTCCATATATTTTTTTAAGTCTATAAATTAAGTTGCAATTTGAACTGCTTCATTGGATTTCTGGTGGTTTTCTTTACAAAAACAAACAAATAAACATATGTATGTGCCCCTTCTGATTTGAGGGTTCTGGCTTTGTTTATCTTGGAGCAGATCTACAAACTTAACCTGCTTAAAAAAAATAGGCAGGAAATTTGAGAGAGCAAATCAATAGTTAGCTACTAATTATTATTGACTTGTTGTTAACCAAAGACATAGTTGCCTGCCTAAATTCCTGGGAGTGGTGAGGTGTTTTGTTATTATCATTTCAAACAAGTAGCCATGTGTGTAATCATTTCCTTAGTGAAGACCAGGTGAGGACTGGTAGACAGAGGGCACGTGAATATGTGTCACGTTTTTGAGAGTAACTCAAATAATGACATGAAGGCCAGTAGTCTGGAACAATCACAAGCCCAAACTACAAAGTTGAATTATCAGTGACCTCAAAGGGTTAGATCAATAAATAAATTAATCGATCAATAACATAATGGCACACCGCAGGCGGTGTGTCACTAGCCCTGATCCAACTGTAGCCAGGCAGACCCTAAGCTGAACAGAACAAGTTTCCTGGCACAGTTGGGAAGGAAACAGGGCAATGAAGGAAGGGGAGACACATGAAGAACACACATTCACCACTCATTTGACTCCTATTAATTGTCTGCCTATTATGTGCTGGGCACTTGCTCTCAAAGAATTTATCACCTGAGCAGGGAATACTTGCAAGTAAACAGACATCTAGGAAAGATGAATTGGAGTTTTGCACTGGAAAGAGAGTGAGAGCAACATATGCAAAGACAGGGGAACGGAATGCTGGAGAAGGCATAATTCGGGGGACCACACATAGGTGCAGGGGACCAGAGCAGAGAAATGAAAAGGAAAAGTGTCCAAAGTGACCACTGAAAGATAGGCAGGACTTGGTCACCACGCTGAGGGATGTATCCTGGCTAAAGTCCTCCAAGCTCCTTCCTCTGCTCTCCAAGTGTCTAGGAAGCTAATTCCCAAGCCAAGCATTGATTTTTCTAGCTAAGGGCTTTCTCCTCACTCATTTGAGATTCCTGGCACATGGAATCATTTTGTGCATGCACTGTCTGTTCCTAAGGCTAATAGGTGAGTGTGTTTGGGGCCATGAGGTCCCTGGGGACCATGAAATAGGTCAGAGGGAACCACCCAGCCTGGGGACAGATGAGAAAAAATGTTTCTTGTTAAATTGATTTAACATTCAGTGAAACCTACACTCACTGGCTTTATAAGAACAAAGCAACAGGTTGGCAGACTTTGGACAGAGAGTCAAAAGACTGTATTTCTAACCCATTTCTGCTGTAAACTGACCATATAATTTCAGACAATTTACTTCACTTCTCTGGGCCTAAGTTTTCTCCTCTATAAAAGAAGAGAAGATTGGGAGAGAAAAAATGGCATAGATGACAGAGGTTCTGTTCTTCCCTCTGGCAACCAAATCAAAGTTGTGACGGAAATAAGGAGCAGCAGCAAGGAAAAATCACCTGGGATCTAGATGAACAAGACATATAATTACAGAGAAATCCAAGAAAGCACTCTGCAATGGCAGAAGGTAGGACCGGGCCAGGACACGGGGCTGCCCAGTCTTGAGCGGCTGAGTGAGACAGAGGCTATGGCAGCAGCAAAGGCAGATGCCTCTTAAAGGGTAACAGACCTGTTCCTTCTGAGCACCAGTGCTGATTTAGCTGCACACAGTGGGCACCAGGGACTTACAGGATGACATTGTCAGAGTGAGGCCAGAGGTGAGACTAGCTCTGTACAGAAGTGCCAGCTGTATCCATTGTTCCCTGCTGAGCCCTCCCCGCACACAGTGCATCAGACATAGTGCTGCCATAGCTGTGACATCATCAGACTGGATACTAGAGGTCACTCCACCCAGAGGATTCCCTGAAACCCTGCCTCCCACAACTTGGGCCCCACCCAAGCCACATCCAGGTGTATCTTCAGCGAGGCAGGTGCTCCTTGCTATACTCACACTGGTGGAGGCAATTATAAGCACAGCATCTGTGGATTGCTTGCTGAATCCTAACAGGTGGCCCCAGAGGGATAGAGGCTTGGGCTAAATTTTGCCTGCAACTAAACCCTCTCAAGACTGTGCCACTGGACACCTACTTCACAAACCGCACTAAAACCGGGAGACTTAGGAGCTTTGCTTCATACATAGAAACAGACACAGAAAGGCAGACAAAATGGGAAGACAAAGAAGCAAAAACCATATGACAGAACAGAACAGAGATCCAGATATAATGGAGTCAAGTAATCTAACAGATGCAGAGTTCAAAACACTGGTTATCAAGATGCTCAGTGAACTTTTGAGAATTGTAGAAAACTCCAACAAAGAGATAAAAATGGAAATGGAAATTATAAAAGAAGACCAGTCTGAAATGGAGAATACATTATCTGAGATGAGCAGTATATTAAATGGAATAAATGAAGGAATAAACAGAGTAAATAAAGAAGAGGATCAAATGCCCTATATAGAGGACAGGAAAGCCAATCAGGACACTCAATCAGAATGGCAAGAAAAAAGATGCCAAGACTATAAAAATAATTTAAGGAGGATATGGGACACTATTAAGGCTTCAAATATTCATCTGATCGGCATAACAGAAGAAAATCAAGATGTTGAACAGCTGTTTGAAGAAATAATAATGGAAAACTTTCCTAACTTGGTGAAGGAAATGGACATAAAACCCCAGGAAGCTCAGAGAATTAAAAAAATCAGGGATCTGAAGAGGCCCACACTAACACATCATAATTAAAATGCCAAGGTTTAAATACAAAGAAAGAATATTAAAAGCAGGAAGAGAAAAATAAATAATTAGTTATAAGAGAACACCCATAAGACTGGCAGCTGATTTCCCAAAAGAAACTATATAGGACAGAAGGGCAAAAAATATTTGACAGGATGAAGACCCAGGATATACAACCAAGAATAGTTTATCTAGCAAATCTATCATTTAGACTTGAAGGACATATAAAGAGTTTCCCAGACAAAAACAAGCTAAAGTAATTTATTACCACCAAGCCAGTATTACAGGAAATGTTGGAGGGACTTCTTTAAGAAGAAAAAAAACATGTATCAAAAACAGGAATAAAGAATGGTAACAACTACATTCCTGTCAATAAGTACCTTAAATGGAAAATAATTAAGTGCTCCAACCAAAAGGTAGAGTGGCTGAAAGGATAAGAAAACAAGACCCGTACATATGAAAAGAAAGGGAATGAAAAAAGATATTACTTTGATGGACATAGAAGGTATTTAAGTCAGACAGAGAAAGATAAACACTATATGATTTCACTTACATGCAGAATTTAAGGAATAAAAAGAACAAAGTAATCAAAAACAGATTCACAAATATAGTGGACAATCTGGTGATGGACAGAGGGAAGAGAGGTTTGGGGGGCTGGGAGAATGGGGTGAAGGGTTAAAAAAGTACAAATTGGTAGTGATGGATGGTCACAGGGATGGGGAGTGTGGCATAGGGAATGCAGTTAGCATTAATACATTGGCTAGGTGGAGGGTCAGGGTAGGGAGGAAGCAATTGTGGAGATCATTTTACTAACTATATAGATGTCTAACCAATGTATTGTATACTTGAAACTAATTAAAATTTTTTTAATAAAAATTTAAAAAATTTTTTAAAAGGGACCGGGGGCATGGAAGGTGGAAAGGGAACAGATAATCTCTTTGGTGTGTCTCAACATTCTGTCTATGAGTCTAAGTTGAGAATGGGTGTCAGATGTCTAAGCAAATTTTTAATCTACCGCCCAGGACCTCTATTTCCCATTTGCTTGATAGAGATGATGATGCCTAGTGTTCAGAGTTATTACGAGGATTAAATAAGCTAAAACATACACTTTCTATCTTTTCTTTTTTTCTTTTTTCTTCCTGTAAAACATTGATTCTTGCTCTTGTTTGGATCACTTGTTTGTGGAAGTGAACTGTCTCCCCATGGGGAAAACAATGCACATGTACAGAAAATTTTTATACAATTTTAGGAAGGTTATGGAGCCCCGGGGCTCATCCTCTCGTTACTCGCAAATACTAGGCAAAGCCACCCTGGCCTAGAAAGTGTTAAATTGTCCTCCAGAAGACCACCACAGTGCCACAAAGAGCAAGCAACATTTCTTCTTCTAAAATAACATAATGACTGCCATTTTTCAATTTACAAGAGGGGGAAAATGACAGATAGGATTTGATCAATTTGAAGTTTTTCTCCCATCATTTTTCTAAACCTTTGGCACCAATTTGTGCACTAGTGAGTTCTCACGGATGGCAAAATGAATGAATGAGCAGAAAATGGATAATGAACGGAAAAAGTTAGAGCTGTGATTTCACAAAATTACCTTATGCGTGCAGTAATGTTGAGGGCTGAGGAGACCTGCATACATAGAAAGCAACTGTAGCGTTGCTTTGCAAACATCCCTGTGGCCTGGTTCTGAAGGAATCGGAATTCTGCATCCACTGCATGCAGGAAATGCATGCACGACGTTCTCTGGCTGCCCTTGAGCCCCCAAACACATGGCACTGTTGACAACTCATTCATTTCTGAGTAGAATGACAATGATGCTTTTTGTTTAAAATAAATAATAAATAAAACCCACCCCCTGATTATGGCTGTGAGTGATGCCTAAGATGGGGAATTTAGACATCTACCCTCTTTACAGCTGCTCTCCATGCTATGTCTATGAAGGAAGTGGCTCATTTAGCTAACTTATCACTATTATGGGCCATTTGTCTTTAGTGTGATTCCATCTTCAAGGCTCCTTTTCAGAAGGAATTATGTCCAAGTTAAAATAGGCCCAACAGAAAATGATTGGTGGGCACCAAAGTATAGCCAGCCAGCTCAACCCACCTTAGAGGAAGGAAGCTCAAGAAACCACTGGCAGACGACTTCTCAGTGCCAGTCAGGGATCTCTGTCTGGACCCATTCGTTCCACTAGCATTTTCTATGTGCCCACTATGTAGCAGGCACTGTGCGGGGCACTGGGAGTTCATATATCTAGAAGATACAGTGTTGTGGGTGGGGGTGCTCAGAGTCTAGTCAGGCAGAAGTAGGCAACAGACACACACACAAGAACCTGAGCAGCAAGAGCAACAGTGAAGGTTCAGGAGGCACAGCATGCTCATTGGAGAAGAGGGTCAATTGGCCGGGCTGAGGACAACAGGTTTTGAATGAAGCATTGAGAAATGGGTAGAAGTTGCACACCTGAACAGAAGGGAGACATGAGCAAAGGCTTGGAGGTGGAGGAGAACCTGGAATGGTCAGAGAAATCACTCTGAAGAGGTAAAATTAAGACAAAACCTGAAAAGAAAGGAACGGCCACTCAAAGATCTGAGGAAATGGCATTCCAGGAAGACAGAACAGCAGGCCTGAAGCCCCTGTGGTGAAGGCAAGCGTGTGCATGAGAGGAGAGTGTCTATTAACTGGGGTATAATGAGTGAGAGAGAGAATGGTAGCGGGTGGTGAAAGGTGGGAAGCAGCACACTGCGCTCAGGGAACTAAATTCAGGGATACAAACCAGCTAGAGCAAAAGTTTCTGCACAGTTGAAAAATGAATGCGTATGAGCCTGGGTCATGAAAAACTTGTGTACCCGCCAAGAAATTTAGTATTTAAACTGAAGGTGGGACCAGGATGTGAGGGTGGAAAGCTCAGTCTGCTGGCAGTGGTGGCATGGCAAGGGATACCTTTATGAGGCCATTACAAGGGTCCTAGAAAAAAAGTGAAGGGAGCATGATCTAAAATAGAAGTACATGGGATGAAAGGGAGGGACAGTTTTAAGAAATATTAGAAAGATAAAATTGACAGGACCTAGTGACCAATGGAATGTGAGGTCAGAGCGTGACGTGGAAGCAGGGAGACTCCAGCACACAGCTTGGTTACTCTAACCAATCTCAGAAACTGAGACTTCCACAGGGAGCTGTGGACCATTTTACCCACACGCATAGGCTCTGGCTAGGGCACTGTCTCCTGGATACTCCTCTCCCATCACCAACTGCTCCTGGTCAACCACCCAGGCCAGGCCACCAGGTTCCCTTGTCCAGACCTGACCCCTACTAGCTAGCCCCACTTTGAAGGGCCTTGAAGCCATCATGCCAGCCCAGAGCCTCCATCTCTCCCTTTGATTCCAAGGGCCTCGCTCCACCTACTTCTGTGCAAATGGAACCCAGTGGAACAATCAGATGGTTGCAGGCAACAGAAGTCTAAAGTGAAGTTGAAGTAGAGGGTACAAATTATACAAAGATGGTGGGCCATAGGTTTCTGGCCAAGTGAGAAAGAGAGGAGACCGTGGGTCATCCAGGATAACCACCTCTCAGCAAAGTACAGCGACTAAGATCACACCTGGAGTATCTCCTCCAAGCCTCTGTTTCCTTATTTATAGAATGGGGATAATAATGGTACCTCCATCACAGTTCTTGTTCTAGGGTCTAAATTAGATTATTTGTGGCCCATGGTAAGCACACAATGTTTGCTTTAATATTAAAAAGAGAACAGTATCTCCCTACCTATACTTAATGAGAGTGGATCCATTAGTCACTATCCTCTCAACCCCCAACTCCCATCAAGGAGCTGGTCCTTCATCATTACCCATTTGTATGAGCAGCCCTCAGTTTTTATCATCACTTTGACTTGGGGCAAGAGCTCAGCTGGGATGCAGAACCAAAAGCCAGGGCGGAGCACAAGGCAGGGATGGGAGTGGCCTCACACCAGACCAGCAGTGGAAGGAAACTGGCCTGCCTCACCGAGGGGTGACACTCAACCACCCCTCTGGTGTTTGCTGGCCTGTGACATTTGGAGATGGCAGGTCAGCGTGGAGGGGTGGTTGGCATCACAGTCTCCTCTTCTCCCTGAGCATCACCAGCCATGCCTCGATCAACAGTTCAGTACTTGCAGGGTTCTCTGAGGCCTTTCCAGAAAAATCTACCATCCGAACGCAAGGATCTCTCAGACATCACTTCAGTTGCAGCTCTTGCCACCACATCCACAATGATCCTGAGACTCTGCCCACCTTCCTCAGACAGAATTCATCCCAAGGACCAGAGACTCTGAGCCTTATGTGAATGGGTGACAGTGCTGCTACCTCTTGAGCTTCCCACACATTGAGAAAGGCAGAGAACTGCCACCTGCTCCCTCCACTTCATGCTCCAGCCTTCCAGCCACAGGCAGCAGCAGGAGTAGTGGCTTCCTTACCCAGGATGTGACGTCCACCATCGCTATCAGCGGCATTTGAATCTTCCGCCACTAGAGGGCACTGGAGAGCAGGGTGAGAGCCTGAGCTGAACTGTGGTTTGGTGGCTAGTCAAGGTGCACCACCCCCTGGTGGCCGGTAGTGTGTTAGCAGTCACCAGCTAGAAGGCCAAGGCGCGCAGGCCACCCTCTGCGACCAGAGCCACAGAAAATAAGTATTCCAAGAACGTTCCAAAACAAGCCAGAGGTACACGACACCAGACCCAGGTAGAATTGCCAGATAAAATACAGGACAACTACCTAAATTTGAATTTCAGGTATACAACAAATCATTGTTTAATATAAGTATGTCCCATGTAATATTTGGGACATACTCGTAGTAAAACTTATTGGTTGTGTATCCAACATTCAGTTTTAATTCAGGAATCATTGTTTTTGCTTACCTTTGTTTGTTTGTTTTGCTAAATTTGGCAAACCTAGATTCAAGTAAAGGGTTTAGGAAATTCTGCCAGGTGTGGTTAAGAGAGACACTGACCACCCCCACTCCCCACCCAGGCTTCCAGGAATGGAAGCAAGCCTTGCATGGTAAGCTTTTTGGTGCCTACCCAAGGCCCAGCCCAGGTGGACTGGTGAAGAAACCCTGAGATGTTCTGGCCCTAACATGCCACCTAGAAACACAGTGATAGTGGAGAACCACACTTATGTTTAACTATACTTTATTAGTTGGCTTGTCTTCCTATGCCTGGGTCAGGAACCAAACCGCATCTCCCAGTCTGCTGTGCATGGCCTGGTGCATCCAGAGAGGATCCTAGAAGTCACAGCCATCTACCCAGTCTCTGAGGTCCTTGCCCTGGCAGTGATGCCTCCAGGCCTCCCTGAAGATGAAGGGTGGGGAAGAGGAGAGACCAAATCAGCGGCAACCTTCAGTTCCTGCTCAGAAAAGGACAGGAAGGAGGTGTGGGCTCTCAACAGAAGTGAGGTGAGGAAAGGGGCTACCATAGAAAAGAGAATAAAGTAAACTGTATTAACTAGCAAAGAACCCCCTAGAAGAAGTACAAAAGGTAGAGAATGGCCCTTAAAAAGTCAGCTGTGTCCTCCTTATTTTACCAATGGAGAAAAAGAGTAATTTGCTCAAGTTCACCAAGAAGTCAGTGACAAAGTCCTGGTGTCCTAGGGTCCAGAGCCCCAGTCAAATACTTTTTGCCTACATCATGCTGCTTCTGCTGACAGTAATGCCCCCTTAAAGTGTACAGCCTTTTACAGTTTTCACAGCACGGTCACATCTGTTACTCATTTATCTGTCCCCCAACAGCCTTACAAGATAGGTTGGGAAGATATTATGTTCCCTATATTCCAAATGAAAAACTGAGACTGAGATGCAAAATTACCTGACCAGGGCCTACAGCTAGTAAATGATAGAACTGCACCCACACCCAATTCTCCCGGGTCTTTTGATTATTGGTAACTACAGTTTATAGACTCTTTCAGGATTGTTACCTTGTTCCAGCATCACACTGGCATCTCAAGAAAGGTAAGCAAGATCCTGGGATCCTGGGTCCCAGGGTCTCAAGTTCCCAGGGGTTCCAAACTTTGGTATGTCAGACCCAATGACCAGGAGTATCCCTAAAGGACCTCTACTGCTTTATCGACCAAAAGTGACCAACTAGCCTCTTTGTCTCTTCCATTAAACTCTGAGACCCTCGAGGGCAAAGACTTGGGTCTCAGCCATCTCTGCAGCTGTGGCCACTGTCAAGGTCCATCTTGGACCTTTTCTCCAGTCACAGTCATTTTCACCTCCTCCTCTCCCTCACTGATCTCATATTACCTGTCCCTAGTCCTCCTCCACAGTCCCTCACACCCAACCCTTCTCCTGTCCATCCCCCATGCAACTGTCCTAGACCAGACCCTATAACTCACACCTAGACTCCTGCAAAGGCTCCTGCACTGGTCCCCGCTGCACTGAGTCTCTCCCCAGACATTTCATGCCTTCCAAATTACTTTACCAGCCTTGTCACTATCACATCTGTCCATAGTTCTGGTTGCACCAGCCACCTCGAGTATTTTACCTTCTCCACATTCTTCCCCTTGCTGGTCTCTCACTCAGGAAAATGTGCAAAGGGAGGCTGGAGACTCTAAGTGACCTTCCCAACAGAAGAGGCTGGGAAGCTTTGGGGCCACTGCCTCATCAGTGGTCATCCAGTTCCCTTGCCTGTCAGGAGGCTTCAAAGACTATCTTGTGAGAATGAGACAGGAAAAGAGAAGGCCGACAGGGTGAAGTTTGGAGGGCCCACCCTGCTTCGGGCATGGAATCTATTATTTGATCTGTTGTACATCATGGGCTTTTATATAAAAGTTAGTTTAGACAAAGATGCCACTGCTAAAAAAAAAAAAAAAATGGTCCAGATCCAGATCTAGTGGCCCCACAGGCAGGCATTGCAACATAAGCAATGCTGGGAAAAGTGAGGCTTGGTTCTATGACATCCAGGGAACTGCTTATCCTCCGTGAAACTCAGTGTGTTCTCTATAAATACTTCCGTGGTGGTAATCCCTACCATGGAAAGTGTGGATGAGATGGTGAAGCCATGGAATGGTGTCTGGGACAACACGGGCACTCGGAAAAGGTTAGTTCCCTGCTGCTGCTGTCCAACAGTTCTGGCCACATCAACTTGGGGGCTCTAGCCCAAGTTACTTACCAGCTGCTCAGACCCTGGGGCTCTTGAATTATCTTCATGGCACAGATAACAGTATCCTTGAGGTTAGGATTCAACAAGTCTGGGACAGGAGGCAGAAAAACATGATGAGGGCACAGGGGCTCTGTCTGTCTGTATGTCTGTTTCTCTCTCTCTCTCTCTCTCTCTCTCTCTCTCTCTCTCTCTCTCTCTCTAACACACACACACACACACACACACACACACACACACACACACACACACACATACCCCAAACTTATTCCCTCCAGCGCTGTCTCTTGAGCCTTCTGAAAGCACAAGTATCACACTATCACTTCTGTCTCCTATCAGAAGCTAACCCCCCTCCATTCCTATAGCTCTCAGGACAGCCCCCCCAATCTGGGACCCCAAATGAGATTTCTGGAGGACCCACCCTCATCACTTGCCCATTCAGCAGAATGTGGGGTAGGGATTCCCATTCAGAGATAAAGGCAAGAAGAGCAAAAAGGAAAAAAAAAACATAAAGAAGCAAAGGCTGTGTAGCAGCTACCCCCAGTCAGCCCCAGGCTCAGGCCCTGCCTACCAGAACAGTACATCTGGCACTGGTTGGGGACATTTGGGGTGAAATTTTTGCACCACTTCCGGCTGCTGATCTGGAAGATGCCATTGTTGGTGCTCCCATCAGCTTCATGGTCCACAGCAGCTGTGTTGAAGCCACTTGTGAAATAAGCAAGACAGATCCCTGCATAGGGTAGAGACATAGGCCTGTGGGTCACAAGGTCAAGGCCAACCCAGACCAGAGTGCTCACATTAGCTGCTTCAAGCCTCAGCTCCTGCTTCAAGGTGATCAGGGCAGATGCCCTCTCACCTACTTGACAAATGACTCCATTGAGATTTAGAGGGGCAAAGTGACTTACTCAAGGTCACATACAGCTATGAAATAGAAAGAGTCAAGCCTGGACCTCAGACCTGCTGGCCTGTGGCCAGCAATCTTCCTGTTGTCTCACAATTTCACACATAGTGGGGCCCAAGAAATGTTTGTGCAATAAATGAATAAGAGCTAAATCTTTTGAAGCAAGATTAGTAAGATATAGGTGGGACCTGTAAAGGACTAGAACTAGAGAAAAAATAAGTCCAGACATGGCTGTATTTGCAGCTTCCCAAAACCGCCCCCAGCTTGAAAAGTTCGGTTTACCGGTTTGCTCGTTTTACCCTAAACATTAATACGGATGTCTAGTCCTCGTGCCAAGATTAAACTTGGAGTACCAAACAATTCTATCCCTTTGACTCTTAACTTTAGCAGTGGGGAAAATGAAGGGGCATTTCTGATTTGGCTTCTCGTTGTCTGCCTACTATGTATTTACCACAGTGCTGGATGTTCTCTACCTGTCATCTCATATAATCCTTGTTTTATAAATGAGATCTGAGGCTCAGAAAGCTCCTGAGGCCACACTCCTTGCATAAGAAGGAGTGAGGGAGAGGTGGAGGGGGGAGGGGGGGAAGTGTGGTGGGAGGAGGACAGGGCCAGCCAGGGAGAGGGGTTCTCACAGTCAGCCAGGCTATAACCACGATATCCATCGAGGCCGAAATCCTTGAGCACTCTGGCCAGCTCACAGCGACTGTAGACCTTGGCCTGGCTGGAGGTGAGCAGGCAGCTGAGCAGAGAGGCCAAGGCCAGCAGTACGATCCCGGGTGGGTACGGCTGCCTTCTGGGAGCCCAGGTCCTGGCTTCCATGCAGGTGGCAGATGGGAAGCCCCACCACGCTGGCTCAAAGCCGGGCTTTGGGATGGCAGACAGCTCAACACCTTGGTCGTCCTCTCACAGAAAGTTACCCCTTAGAAGAAGAAGGGAAACAGGGCCAGGGACCTGGGGAGAGGCTCCAAACCTGCCAACCAGCTCCCTCGCAGGCTTGATGAAGCATCAGCCACGCCCCTGAGATTCAGGAGTGGGATCCCTGAAGCCAACCCGTCTCCCTTCCAATCCTGCTTGATACCACCCTGCCCCAGCAGCTGAGAGAAGAAGATGGGACATCACAGTAGGGAGGGCAGGAGAAACATTTTGAGCTTCATACTATATGCTAGGCATTATTGAATTCTGAGGCCCAAGATTTCACAACTAAGGGGCAAAGTTTGGACGGAGACCAAAGTTTATGTGAATCTGAAGACTCACTGGGGTATGGCCATGAGCAGTTTTTCCCAGAGAGAAGGGCCAAGCAATGTCATCGATGTAAATCAGTCTCTAAACCCAGTTGCCAAGGAAACACTTCTTGAACTGAGCCTCTCTCCCCTGGCATGAACTGAAACAAGTTCCCCCAGAACACTGCCACCTGCAGCTGCTCTTTCTCCGGCACACAGACCCACAGGGCAGTATTGAAATTGTCCTTCACGCCCACTACTCCTTCTAAACCATCACCTTGCAAGAGCCCCTCCTCCCTTGAAGCTCACCTGAGCTCGTTTTGTTTGCCCTCCCTGCCTCTCATCGCTGGCTCTGGAGGCTAGTCCCCAATATCACAAAGGACATCAGTACCTGGTTATGACCTCTGCCTCCATTCTATCTCAGCCACCCATTCCCATGACCTTGTCACCCCTGCATTCACCATCACCTCACATTCCCCCACCTCTGCGACCTTCAATTCCATTCTCTCCCTGACTACCACCTCTGACATACCTTTCCATATCTCTCATGACCCCACCACATGGCCCTCCACCTTTATAAGGTCAAAAGAATAAAATAGTCACACAATCTCAAGAATGATGTTCCTGCAAACGTGTGGCCTCCAACCCCACTGAAGCTTCCAGCCATTGAGGGTGACAAGGTGAGTTAAGGGTGTGGCTTTGCAGTAAGACTTGAGTTTGAAGCCAATCATATTTGACATATTTGACTTTGGATACTTCCCAAGCCTCACTTTCTTCATCAGTAAAATGAGGAAATCTATAACACCTGCCTTGCAAGATTGTTGAAAGAATGAATGAGAAATAAAAGCACTGAGAGAACTTAGCTCTTTGTACTAAAAATAGGTCAGTTGTTATTTCTATTATGAAATACTTCTAACACCAGCACTAATGCTTGTCTTTGACCAGCTTCCTCTCTCTCATTGTCTAGAAGGATATTCAAGAACCTCACTGTTGTCCTGGAGCCTCGTCCCTGCCCTGTCCCACCCCATCACTCCCAGAAGACCTGGCCATCTGCCTCAAAGAGAAAAACAAGGTGAGGTTGACTTCCTCTTTCTGCCTTAAGTCCACTTACAAAATGCATCAATAGCCTCATGTGCCCTCGTCTTCACTCCCTAGTGTGAAGATGAAGTGTTTCTACACTCATCAAAACCCATCTTCCCTCCGAGCTCTAGATTTCATTCTTTCCCCTCACTAAGCCTTGTTTCACTGGCCATGTCTTCTCTCTCAGCATCATCAGCATCTCCTTTCTACCAGCTCCTTCTTTCTCCAAGTATATAATCATGTTTAGAACTCCAGTTAATAAAATACTTTCTCTCAATTCTTGTCATTATCTATATTGACCTGTCTCTCTCTCTCTCGTGTCAGCTAAACTTCTAGCAGGGAAAATTACCACTTTCTCTCTTCCCATTTGTGTTTCAACCCAGTGGAATTTAGCTGTTCTGCTCAATCTAATGGGCCATTTTCAGTTCTTGTCTTAGAAGCTCTCAGCAGTATTTCACATTGCAGACCACTCCACCTTGCTGAAACTCTTGCCTCTCTTAGCTTCCATGATGCTCCCCTCTCCCTCTTCTCTTCCGCTTTGGGATGCCCTCTGCACAGGCCTGCTGTTTACTCCACCTGTATACTGATGCCTTTATACTACATCTTCCCAGGGCCAGACCAGCAGACCCCATATCTCCACTTGGATATCCCAGCCACCTCTAACGAAGTATGTCTAAAACAGAACTAATGCTTCCACTAAAATCTACCCTTCCTGATGCCTTCCCTTTCTTGCCTTAAAATATACTTTGTTTTAAACTCATAGTTTTTTCCAAACTAGAAATACGAATGTTATTCTTCACTCTGTCTCTCCATCACTACATCCCTCACCCATCCCAACCATCACTCAGTCTCAAAGCACTGCTGATCCCACTTTCCTCCCAAGAGCACCACTTTTCCCTTAGTTCAGACCACCATCACGGGATGCTGATGGTCTCCTAGTATCTGGTCCTGACCCTTCTTCCAACTGTTTTATGCACATGCACCAGAAGAAATTTTTCAAACAAAAAGCCTGTGATACCCTTCAATGGCTCCTTTCATCATTACTCCTAAGCATGATCCACAAGGCCCCTCATGACCCAACTCTGCTGACCCCTCCCTCACTTACACTTTAAGTTCCAGTAATACCATATTGTACATTCACAATGATCCTCCATCTAGGACAGAAACTCTACTTTCCTTTACATGGGTCACTCTCATAATTCAAGGGTTCCATCAGAGATGAGTTCTCCAACAAGATTCTCCTGGCAGGCCACTGCTCCCCAAAACTCTCAAAGCACCTGTGCAGCCCACCCTCTGTCACACTGTAGTATATGTTAGTCTTTCCCACAAAAGAACAGTGGTCCTCTTATTCATTTTCATCTCCTAAGAGTCAAGCAGAGTTGCTGGTATGGAGTGACTGTTCAGCTTCTTAAACCAAATTATACTGAAGTCATGACCACAAGAGCATAAGTGCTTCCCATCAAAGTGTGGGGGGAAAAACGGACAAAGACAATTAACCTCACTGAGTTCTTTTTTCTTTTTCTTATTCTTGCTAAGTTCTTAAAACCTGGCAGACACTGTGCCAGGCCTTTTCTGGATGTTTTCTAACTTAATCTCAACTAATCTTCTGAACAATTCAAGGGGGATAGGATTAATATCCCCAATTTATAGGTGAAGAAACCAAGTTGACCACTATACAGAGACTTTTATGATTTTTTTGTTGCTGTAGTAAAGTGACTTAAAAGTAATTTTATCTCGAGCATTTCACAGCAGGTTTAGAGGTATAAGGAGTTAGGTCTGGTGATTCAGAGACTAGAGACCTGCCAGCACAGGCTTCTCTCTCTCTCTCTCTGAACTCATCACTTTCCTAGCCCAGAATGTCCCCCCATCACAGACCACCACCTTTCTGTTTCCATGCCCCTTGCTGGCCAGACCAGCCCAGGGACCTGGTTAACAGCTGCAGAAAGAGAGGGAAGGGGGCTCACTGATCAGGTGTCGGTCCCACCAAAGCTGACACAGCAGTGACGGTGGCGGCGGCAGCGACAGCAGTGACGGTGGTGGCGGCAGCGGCAGCAGTGACCCTGAACCCTGCTTCAGCTCAGGACACCCCCCATAATAGTGCTGGGTCCACAAGCACCCAGCTTTAAGAGAATTATGGGAGCAGGCAGACTCCAAACTGATGTGGGGCCTTCTGGAACTCCCCAGTTCTGTGATCTCATCTTCTAGAACCATATCTCACTCACTAAGCTTTGACTAGCCCCCTGAGTCTCTCAATTTCAGGGCCTGGGGACATATTAAGAGTATCTAAGCCTAACTCCTCTTGCCCAAGTCTACACACACACACACACACACACACACACACACACACACACACACAACACACCCCACACCACACCACACACACACAGTGTTTTGAAGATGACTCTTTTCTTCCCAACAGATCCTTCAGGCAGCTACCCAGCAATGATGGCAGGGGCCCACTGCCTTCCCAGGCAGCCTATCTCACTGTCAAACATCTTTACCTGGCAAAAAGTTCTTCTTTAATTCTGAGCCACAAACCACCCCTTCCTCCATCTAGATGATGACTGTTCGGTGTGGACAAGCCCAGAACAAAGGCAATGCTGTCAACCCTAAAGATAGAGAGACATGGAAGTAAAATGGAAGGGCATGTGACACTCACAGCACTGCTCCACATGGGGGTCCTGCTTGAAACCTATGTGGCACAGCATTAAAGCATGGGCTTTGGAGTCAGGCTGACCTAGACATGAACACGGGCACTGGTGACCACCAGCTGGGTGACCCAGAAAAAGTGACTTCACCCCTCAGTTTCCTCAGTTCTCAAGTGGGACTAAGAATACCTGAAATATCTTTATAGATGCTTAGTACTTAGTACTTAAAGTACAGCGCTTAGTACTACTCAGGGTGCTCAAGACACAGGGTCAGTTACTACTCAGAGCAGAGCATGGCCATACATGTGTGAAGCTGCACCATGGCATTGGGCCCTACCACAAATGGACGAGGTTAGAATTGAGGATTAGTGGTGCATCATCACATCAGGATTTTTCTTCCTTCCCTTTAAAAAAAAATTATTGTGTTACAAACACTTAATGTGAGATCTGCTCTCAATAAATTTTAAGTGTGTAATACAGTTTCATTGACTATAGGCACAGTGTTGTCCAACAGATCTCTAGAGTGTATTCATCTTGCTCAACTGAAACTTTATACTCATTGATCAGTACCTCCCCAGTCTCTAGTTCCCTCTTCAAGTCTATGAACCTGACTATTTTAAATACCTCATATAAGTAGAATAATGCCACATTTGTCCTTCTGTGACCAGCTTATTTCACTTAAAATAATGTCTTCAAGGTTCATCCATGTTGTCACACATTGAAGAATTGTCTTCTTTTTTAAAGCTGAATAATATAAAAGTGTATGCAAAACATACAATTTCTTTTCAATCCATCTGTCAGTGGACATTTGGTTGTTTCCACATCTTGGCTATTGTTAATAATGCTGCAATGAATGTAGAAGTGCTAATATCTCTTCGAAATCCTGATTTCAAATTTTTGGATAAGTTTCCAGGAGTGAGATCTCTGGATCATATGGCTTGAGAAAACTCCACTCTGCTTTCCATAATGGCTGCACCATTTTGCATTCCCACCGACAATTTCTCCACATCCTTGCAAATATATATATATGCCATCCTAAGGGAATTCAGGTGATATCTTACCATGGTTTTGATTAGTGACACTAAGCATTATTTTTTCATATACCTGTTGGTCATTTGCATGTTTTCTTTGGGAAAAATGTCTATTCAGTATAAGTATTTCTTAAAAGCTCCCCCCAATGACTCCACCATGTAGCCAGGCTTGAGCCTTTAATCAGGAAAAAAAAAAAAAAAAGCTCTGTACCTGAGTTAGATAAACCTTAGTTCAATGTCTTGCTCTTCTCTCAACTGGCTGTTTAGTCTTGACAAGTTAACCTCTGTTTCTTCAGTATAAAACAAAGTCATGACCCTGTGGAACCATGGTATTTCATTTCCTCCAGCCTCATTTTGCTCCTCTATAAAATAGAAATAATCCTCCCTCACTGTCTCAGTGCATGAAGATGCTTACCACTTACATCAGTATATTTTCGCTATTTTTATTGTCTTGCCCTTGGTGGTAATTCTGTCTGCTTGTGTTTGGAGGGTTTTACTGCATCGGCCTGATTTTACCATTGTATCACTTCTTTTTATTGAGTAATCTTTCATTTTATTTTATTTTAGTGCATGTTTTGTTTTTCTCACCTGACTTTAACTTTTAAATGGGGAATAAGAAACAGCAGCTCAAACGAAACAGTCATGAGGGCAGACCTGGCCCCCATCGGGGATTGGCAGGCCTTTATTTCTCTGCTGAGCTCTGCGTGAGTCTTTTCTGTGTCCCCAAAGTGAGCTCAGATTCTTGACCACATCCTAGCAGAGATCGTCCACTGCTCCCTTCAGGTTTAAGAGCTCTGGCAGCATCTCATGCATTCATGGTTTTCAGTCTTGGCAGCATTTTAGAAAAATATATATATATACTAATGCCTGGCCAATTATATCAAAATCTCTGGGGGTGGGACCCAGGTATCAGTATTTTTTTTTAATGCTTCCAGATGATTTCAAGGTGCTACCAGAGCTGAGAAACAGTTCTACCCAAACTTTGGGTAGTTTCCTAAATGTGTAACAATGTTTTGTATCCATGTCTTATAAGCTATTTTATACATGTCAAACACACCCTTTTTGCTCCAACTCCCTGGCTAGGTTCTAGTTCTCCTTAAAGCATCACTGAAGCTTGGCTTTCTCTTCTAGACTCTTTGGACTGAGTTAGGAATCTCCTACTTCCTTTCACAGCATCGAGTGCTAATTTGTGATCTCATCACTTATCATATTATATCAGCATCTTCTTTATCACTCCCACCAGACTAGGAGATGCCTGATGTGTTTCTCATGTCGATTTTCCCATTGTCAAGAACAAGATCAAAAAACAGTATATAAAGAAAGGAAGAAATGAATGAAAATCACCTAGTTGGTTGATTCTGAAGAACCTTATCCCAAAGGACTCCACCAAGAGAGCACTGAATCTGGTCCTAAAGAGTGTTCCAGGGTCACTGTGGACAATGGAAAAATGAGTCTACCTCTGGCTGCATATAGGGAGAGCCTGGAGCTCCCAGAGGAAGACCTGGTCACCCAATCCACTCCAAACTTAGTACATTGAAAACAGTACATGGCTGTGAGTGCAAGGCACTGTTATCAGGAGATCTGAGACATGTAAAGTCTCAGCTTATGCTAAATAGTCTCACACCAGCATGTTTTTTTAGTTTTTTGTCTCCATTATTCTGTCCTCATCTCTGCAATTGTTAATTTTATGTGTCAGCTTGACTGGGCCACAGGGTGCCAAGATATTTGGTCAAACATTCTGGGAGTTTCTGTGAGGGTGTTTCTGGATGAGATTAATATTGTTAATTGAAACATATTTGACATGTAATGTGTAAATTTAAGGTGTGCAACACGTTAATTTAATACATTTATATGTGGTGATGCAATTCTCAACGTAGGAATAAGTAGCACTTCTATCACATTATACAATTATTTCTTTTTAGTGATTGGGATAATTAAATTCTAGTCTCTTAGCAAGTTTAATGGTTATAATACAACATTATTGCCTATAGTCACTATATTGTACATTAGATGAGATTAACATTTAAATCAATAGACTGAGTAAAGCAGATTGCCCTCCCTAGTGTAGACAGGCCTCACCTAAATCAGTTAAAGGCCTGAATAGAACAAAAAGGCCAATCCTCTTCAAATAAAAGAGACTTTCTCCTGCCTGACAGTGTTCAAACAGAAACTTGGGCTTTTTTCTGCCTGTGGACTCAAACCAAAACATCAGCTCTTCCTGGGTCTCAAGCCTGCCAGCTTTTGGACTATAACTATGCCATTGGTTCTCTTGAGTCTCCAGCTTACTAACTCAGCCTGCAGATTTGGGGACTTAGCCACCTGCATAATTACATAGCATGCATGTGTGTGTGTGTCTAATATATATATATATATATATACACACACACACATAATTACATAGCATGCATGTGTGTGTGTCTAATATATATATATATATATATATATATATATATATATATATATATATATATATATATATATATATTAGACACACACACACATATCCACCTAGACTTTTTATAGTTCTAGCTAGACTTTTTATAGTTCCCTCTATGTGTGTAGGCATGTGTGTGTGTTTCTGTCTCTGTGTGCACATATCTTTTTAATTCTGTTTCTCTGGAGAATGCTGACTTATACACTCCTTGTATAAAGCTGATAGAAAATCATTTAATAGTCATTCCATTTCTTTATCCACGTTATTCCCTTATTTACCCTGGTGCCACTACTGGCTGACATTCTTCCCTCCCCTCTTATGATCTGTGTCTTCTACAGTACAGGGCATCTGGCTGAGAGCAGCCAGACCTGGACTGGAGTCCTGATGTCACAAACTCACTAGCTCTGTGACCTGGGTGGCCAGTTAGCCTTGCTAAGCCTCAATACCTCTCTTGGAAAGTGAAAAGAACTGCTACCTCACCTAAAGGTTATTGAGGGGATTAGTGAGATAGCATGCATAGCATCTTACACAGAACCTGCTACCAAGTAGTCACTCCTTAAAAGGTAGTTTTTAATTTTTGTTATATTGAGGGAGAGGAAACCAAGTAACCAAACTTTTGAGAACTGCACTTGAATTGTCAAGAAGGCTCTGAGTAAAAGAACCTGAAGAATATTTCAAAAGAAAAGTGTGAGTTTGTTTAAACCAGTCAGAGGCCTCTCCTTATCCAAGTCTGTGCTGTGTTGGCCCTCAATGAAGTCACAAGATCTCTGGATAAGCAGCAAGTTACTCTACTAGCATTCATCTTAGACTTTTATCCTAGGGATTTGTTCTCAGGGAAACTGATATAGCCTAAAGAAAAAGGAAAGACATCAATCTTGGAAAAAGGGCTTGTTCATTCCTGTCACATTCCACTCTCCCCATCCTGAAGTCCTTCAGAGGTCAAAAATGGTTCTTATGCTCTTGGCATAAGTTATCTGGGACTGCAATTATTTCCTAAGTGGTCTCTCTACATTCAAATGATAGAGCTGAATACACTATTCTCCATTTTTAAACCTTTTGATGACTCTCTATCACTTGAAGAACTAGTTCGGCCAACTCATTTCAGTAGCCAAATGGTCTTCCACAGTCTGTCTCCTCTCCACTCCTCCACCTCACCTCCCAGCACATTTTCCTCTGCACATCACCCCCTGAGCTTCCACAGTTCTGAAATGCCAACTCTTCCCCAAACTTATCTGCCTAAAATCTCTCTTTTTTGAGCACTAGATAACTCCATTTCATCCTTCAACATCAACCCAGAATTGAAACTTTTGCAGGAAGTATTAATCCAACACTCCATACCTCCTAAACCATCCAATCTTTCTTGCTGTTCTAGCACCTTGAGTTAATCCCTATCACAGAACTACCACATTATGCTGTCATTTATGGGGTACATGACTGTAGCCGCTCTATCTGTGAGATATTCCAGAACAAATAGTAGGGTATATTTATCTGTGTATTTCCTTGACCTATTAATGGGTAAGGCACACAAAAGGCACTGAATAAAGGTTAAGCGAATATGTTTAAAAACACACTGATTGAGGAGGGAGGGAGATGAATGAAACTATAAAGGGACAGTAAGATGAAGGTTTTGTTAGGGACTAAACAGTTTTGTATCTTGACCAGAGAGACAGGTACACAAATCTATGTGTTATAAAACAACATGGAGCTATACACACACATCGCAACAATGTTGATGCCCTGATTTGGGTATTATACTACAGTTATGTTAGATGTAATCATCGGGGAAACTGAACAAAAGGTACATGGGAACCTTCTGTATTTAGGCAATTTTCTGTGACTCTGTAACTATTGGAAAATAATATTTTAAAAAAAGGAAAAATGCACAGGTTTTATGGTTCTGACTTATCTAATAAAATCATTGGAAATGAGGGCGATCAACTCTGGAATTTTTCATGAAGTCTAATTTAAGATTATTTGAAACTGACTGGCTAGATAGTGAATGATTAGCACATAAACATAATCCAAATGAGCTTCAACATATGGTTTATTGCTCTAAAGGCCTTCAAACCACTGCTTGAGTCTACTACAATCATGCCACACTGAACGTGCCTGATCTCCTCTGATCTTGGAAGCTAAGCAGGATTGGGCTTGCATAGTACTTGAATGGGAGACCACCTAGAAATAGCAGATGCTTTAGGGAGAAAAAAAAATACTACTTGAGTGGTTAGAGCCCTGAGTAGATCGAATTGGGTCAGTGCAGCTATGGGAGCTGAACAGTCACCTACCATAAACACCTGAGAAAAAACATAAAGCTTCAGTTACACTTACTGACCAGATAGAAAGAGGCTGAATAGGAGGAGGAAAACTACAGACCTGACCCACGACTTTGGGAAGCCTTACGACCTAAATATCTGAGTCCATGTCCTCAGCAACTTGGAAGCCCTCACAAGCTGGAGGCACTAAAAACTGAAGCTTTCAGTAAACTGACACCTTCAAAAGCATAAGGCCTCTTCAACCGAGGGCATCTAAAATTTTGAGATTCTTAGCAACCTGAATGAGCTAACCTGACCACTTCAAGAGCCTAGAGCCATAGGAGTCTGTGACCCCTAATAACTGAGGTCTCTAATACTCTGGGGCCTTTGAGAACCATGAAGCCTTTAATAAATTGAAAAATCGAATAACCTGGGGCTTCTAACAACCCAAGGCCTATAATAAACTGAAACTCTTAATAAGCCAAGTTGCCTAGCAACTTGGAGACTCTAATTATCAGTGACTCCTAGCAACCAGAAAGATTATACAACCTGGTAGCCCAGCCTACATCTTACTCTGGACCCAGACTGCTTCTCTTTGTGCAGTGACTGCACACAAAATCTTGAGAATCAGTGTGTTCTAAAGAGATAGAGACAGAATCAGGAACCAAAGACCTGTGTTTAACATTCTGTTTTTGCCACTTACTATCCTTTGGTTTAATGTCCCTATCGGTCTCCTTACATATAAAATGAGGAAGATAATTATAATATCTAGCTCATTAAGTTATTATGAGAATCAGTTAAGAAAGCCTATGGGAGAGCATTTTAACAGCTATACACTGGCAAGTTGCCGTTTCTGACTCTTCCCATCTCAATACCCACCATGTTCTATCAATTCTACTTTCAAACTGTATTCTAGCTCTGTCACCACCACTAAGGTCTCAGGTTTTCCACTTCATTATCTATATTGCCACCAGTTTTCTTTCTAGCACACAAGTCCTATCATGTCACTTTTGCCTAGAGGCTTTCTCTGGCTCCCTTATTTTTGGAGTCAAGTTCAAACTCTTCAACATGGGACATAAAGTCTTTGATGATCAGGCCCTATTTTTTCAGCTTCATCTTCAACCACTCTCCCAAACCCCGCTTTCCTTGCTTACTCCTAATACAAACCTGAGAGGTGGATATTATCATTTTCATTTCACAGATAAAGAAACTGAAAGTAACTTACGCAAGTTATCGCAGCAGTGATTTGAAATCAAGTCTGACTCCAAAACCCAAGTTATCTGACTGTAAAGTCCAAGAACCATCACTGCCTCTTGGGAGGTTCCAAAAATAAGATTCTCTGGCCACTCTCTTCATAAACCAACTTTGGTATTGTTCTAAAGCCCCTCTCCATTTTTCTGTGGGAGCCACTGGACAGACATTCAGTTTTGGTAGAGCTTGGGGATATACCACCAAGGGACTGTCTCCTTACACACTAAATTACAAATACTTAAATCAGATCTAAGAGATTGTTAAGACTATGCCCAATGATAACCTGTGGCCTGTCTCATTTTGCTATGTGGTTCATGGTGTAATTTTAGGATAAAGGGTTAGAAACATAACTCTATGTTGTTTCTCCTCAAAAAGATGAAATTATTAACATCTTTGTGACAAAAGTCATTTTTACTAATATACTTCCTGTTAATGAAACAGGTTATTCTGAGTTTTAAGAATATACATTTTCCTCCATAAGACTCCATAAAGCTACTCCCATTTTTAATTAAAATAAATATGACTTGTAAACACTTTTATTTGCTTTGTTTAATTCTCAAGTTTGGGAATGTGAGGAGGCTAATGAGGACCGTGGGAAGATTCCTCATCACTGGCCCAGTCGGACATCCTTATTTTATAAATGTGAGGACAAAGATCCCCATAAAGAAAGCAAATCGTTCCAAGGCCCACAGCAAGTGAGAGTCAGGGCAGGGACCAGATCTACCTTTCCAACACATTCCTCTTGTAATTAACAGAGTACATAAGAAGAGTCCTCTGGCATTGCTTGTGGGCCCAGAGCACAAACTGAAGGACAGCTATCCTGGGTACTGTAAAGGGCTGCCTATGATGAGTGTAAGTAAGAGAAATCATACTTGGTTCTGTGTGTTCAACCCTCTGAATACCTAAGTCTTCATCCGTGAAATGAGGATAATGAGGATACCTCCGAGAAGATCTGGCTTTTGTTGTGTTCCCTCCAGCACCTTTCCTGCACCTCTCTGAGAGCTGTTCTCTCCAGGCTGAGACCAGAGACCCCACGGAGCTCTCCCAAGGTGCTGGGAGGATGGGGAGGAAAGATTTTCCTCTCCTTATCACCCAAAAACAATTTCCCTCCTAAACTGCAAGGGAAGTTTATGTTGTTCAATGGGCCTTGGGCTAATTTCATCCCCCAGGGGACATTTAGCAATGTCTGAAGACAATTTTGGTTACCATAACTGGGAAGTGGATGCTACTGGCATTTAGTAAGTAGAATAGGATACTGTTAAACAGCATACAATGCATAGGACAGCCCCCTAAAACAAATAATTATTCCACCTAGAATGTCAATAGTGTCAAAGTTGAAACACCCTAATATACAGCATAGAGCAGTCTGTGCCTGGTTCCCTCTCTGCTCCTACCTTCTGTGTGACATTGGGCAAGCCATCAGACCTCTGGACTGCATTCAGTTTCCTGACCTGTAAAATGAGGCATCATAGTTTGTTTTGATGACCTATATGGTCCTTCCTAACACTATCATGCTCTAGCTATGCTTCCTAGTCACCTACCTGTTGATTTGTCTTACAATATTTTGAGTCACCATAAACAAAAAAGAAAATATTCACCTCCATTTCTTCAACTATAATATGAGGATCATTATTCCTACTTCACAATTCCTACGCTTGTGTGAAGAGAAAAAGAAAATAAACTTACATAGCCGGTGCTTAATAAACATTTGTCTTTTTTTTTAGAAAGCAACCAAAATTGATCAGCAGGGGAAAAAAGTTCACGGGAAGTGTAATTTACTAAAAAGTTTCCTCATTCAAGAGCCACAAGGGCGGAGGTACCTTTGAGACAAGAGAATCACATTTTTTTAGAACTTTCAAAAAGACAGCTATGGGTCTCGGGCTTTGCAGGCAGCTTGGTGATGTGGAAAGAAATTGGGCTTTGAAGATACACAGACCCGTAATTGAGCCCTGACCCATCCTAAGGAGAAATGTTTCTATCAAAAAGAGAAAAAAGAAAGAAAAAAAAAGAAAAGAGCTCCCACTAGAAGAACCATTTCAACAGCCCAGTTATTACAAAGAGGGCATTACAGAGCTTTGATGCCAAGTCCGACCTGATTTCAAACCCCTGCTGAGTGACCTAATTGTTAACAGGGATGATAACAGTGCGCATCAATTAGGAGCCTTGTGAATTTCAAGTGAGAGAAAGCATCCAGTAGGTGCTTAATAAATGTTAGCTCTCATTGCCGTTATGTGCTAAGAGCCACAGATGGGTCCCAATGTGTTGCCTGCCTAGGTGTAACTGCATTCCTAGTTAAGATTTCCATGATAAATTGCAAACACTGTCAAACCCCCTTATGATTCCATGAGAAAGGTGTTTGATGGCCTGTGTTACTCTCCCACCTACACACACACACACACACACACACACACATACACACTCACTCACTCACATCCATTTTACATATGGAAAAGCTAACATTAGACATTTGGCTAAGATAAAGATCTGAAGGATAGAGCATATAAACTTGTGTTTTTTAAACCCCAGTATCTTCTCCCTCCCTCCACCGCACCCCCAAGGACACTTGAGTCAGAGGTTAAGATGACTGCTTTTGACTGTTTAAAGCAGGAAGGCATCATTCAACCCCTGAGCCTCTATTAAAAAAGCAGTTTTGTAAAACAGAAGCTGCCCCATGGGGAAGCCAAGGCCATCTTTTATTGATTAAAGGTCAAGTAGGATGTAGATAAGTTAAACTATGCAAAGACCTAACATTCTGAAATGCCAAGTCTTAAGGCTAAACATCTAAAAGCAATCACTCAAAATACAAAGAAATGCGACCCAAGGAATGATCAGAGCCACAGCTACTCCACTGGCTAAAATCCAGATCACCAGCCTCTCACAAGGAAGGCTGCAAAGGAGCTTGGAACTCACACTGCTTAAAACAGAGTCCTGAAAACATGCACAGAGTTCATGGACAGATCTGTGAACTCCCAAGTATGTATTCCTACTGCTGAGAGTATGAAGAGAGTCAGGCTTAGCCAGAGACGAAGAGACAGACGGACAGGAAGACAGAGGAGACAGAAGAGGGCAGTGGTTCCCACATGAGAAAGAGGGGCAAGCAGCAGCTACGGAGTTCTGATTCCTTAGACATTCTAAATAAGAAATGAAAACTTGTTCTCCAGGTCAATCCTTCCTTTCTCTAGGGAAGGTGGCATTAGTTATCACCCAGTTTCCTTGTCAAAGGGAGCCAATTTATACAAAGGAGTTATTCCAGAAGTTTTAATCTAATTATATTATCAAAAGAATTCAACACTTGAGCTTAAAAGTAGCCACTTCCTTTGAGTCTAGGGCAAGAGGTTGAGAACACACCAGGTCAGATCTCAGGAAAGAATTGAAGAGGAGAATCTCAGCTCCAGTCCTGGTCTCTGGAAAAGGCAGCCCTAAAGGTTCAAGGAGCTAAGCTTAAAAGGTGAAGCAAGCTAAAGGTGAAAGCAGCAAATGACAGGACAGATGTTCTGGCTGGGATGAGAGCACAGCAACAGCAGGTCTAAGCATTCAGCCAAAGCCAGATGTACAGAAGTCAACCTGGAAAATCTGTCCATCTGGGGGCAAGACCTTACCAACCAGTGGGTGGAGAAGAGAACAGGTATGTGGCCTTATTTTCTTTCTCACTGTCTTCTCAGTGCCTCTACCAGACACTGGTACATAATAGATGCTTAATGAATACTTATAGAACATGTGAATGCAAGACAAAGCCCCTGCAGACAAATTCTCTCACCTCCTCCTTGTCTCCACTGTCTACCCTATAGGAATGAGAGGATGACACTGCCTCCATTGTGACTTCCCAGGGTAGTTTTTATTAGACCACTAATTTTAATTGAGTACCAAAGACAAAAGCATGGATGCTGCCAAGTCATAAAGACAAGATTATCTAATGGGAAATACCAAACATGGAGAAGGACCTGCCGATTAAGCCATGGGAGCAGTGCCTGGAACAGGTAAGTGTGGCTGCTGCCAGAGCCAGTGGGCCTGGCAACAGGAGCCTCTGGCTGTCCCCATTGCTTCATGGAGAGAGGCAAAGGAGGCTGAACCTTGCTTCCTGGTCTAGCCAGATGCACAGGATGAAGATGTGTACAAAACAATCCTGCCAGCCTGAAGTGGGGTGTGGTCTGGCTTTTCACCTGAGCAGCTTAACTTCTTCTGCGTGGGCTTCTCCTACAGCCAATGAGAGAGGCCGCATGGGCTGAGGCTGGCCACAGGCTCAGTTCTGGAAATGGCAACCTGTCTGCTTGCCCAAAAGACACTGCTGAGATCGTTATTAAAGAACAATAATTATAAGAGTCACAGTGCCCCTGACAGGAGACCAGTGACCTGAAAGCCAGATGTTCCATGTGACAAGGATCTTTTCCACCTGAATCAGAGGCAGGGAAGGAGCTGGAGTACAGCACAGCAGGCCGTTGCAGCTGAGCCATGGAACAAACCAGGTTGTTTGTTATCTTGTCATGTGGCTTTGCAAGCTGTCAGGTGTGGCCTGAGGCATTCTCCTTCTACATCCTTTCTAGGAGGTGTCTTTTCTAGACCACATGCCGAAACCCAGACATCAGAGAGGATCTGCTTTTGTGTAAGCCCGGCTTCAGATCCCTGGATCCTGCAGGAGGAAGTGCTCCATGGTAGTTCCTGGGAGAGGAGTGGCTGTCAAACGATAGTCTGTGAAGTTTGGGGGACTCTGCAGAGATGTCCCAGGAGGCACTGCAGGGCACTTGAACAGGCAGAGCTCTACCCGCCACTGCACCACCCCTACTTGAATCAGAGCAGCTTCCCTCTTCTCCATATTATATATTAAAATTCCACATAAGGTGAGACTGAAAGTATAATGGGGTGGGGGGGATAATGAGTTATTGTTTAATGGGCACAAAGCTTCAGAGTGAAAAGATAAAAAAGTTTTGGAGATGGATGGTGGTGACAGTGACATGACAATGCAAATGTATTCAATGCCACTAAACCATACATTTGAAATGGTTAAAAAATTAAATTTCAGGCTATGTATATCTTCCTGCAATTTTTAAATTTTCAATTTTAAAAAAGGAAACATTTAAAATTATGCTTAATCCATGGCCTCATATAAAAACAGGTAGTGGCCAGATTTGACCTACGGGACGTAATTGCTAACACTTGCCCTAAAGAACCTCTCTCACATGTGCCCCAGAAGATTAGTACAGAAGTTCATCACACCACTGTCTAGGCAATAAAAAAGAAAAATAGGAAGTAAGCTAAATATTCATTAATAGAAAAATGAGGAAATATATTGTGGTAGAATTATTCAGTGAAATACCCAATGATAAGTATAGTATGCTACAATTTATATATAAAATTTAAAACCCTATTGAATAATGCCATGTTGTATTAATGAATACATAAATATGTAGTCAAAGAGTAAAAATATACATAGAAATGATAAACACTGGATTCATGGTAATAGTTACCTCTGAGGAGCAGGGAGAAGACGGGGATGGGAGTGAAATACATGGGGAGCTTCAATCGTATCAGTAATGTTTTCTTTCTTTCATGAGATCTGGTGCAAATATGACATAATGTTAAGATTAGATAAAAAAGAGGTATTCACATGCTTCTTTCTATCCTTGTTTCATCTTTGTAATATTTCACAATGAAAAATTCAAAACAGGAGGAGAAAAGCAAAGGGAGGAACAAAATTTTTAAGGAAAAAGAATTATCAATTTCAAACCATGCCAGCATTAGAAACAGGAATAACAGAAGACCTAATCAGTTCACCTCATGGATCCTTCTTCAGCTCACAGCTTAGAAGTCAGGGGGCAAACCCAATGCAGAGACCCACATTCAGGACCAAAGGATGGCTCTGACCCTGAGCTAGTTCCCCTGTGGCTGGAGAAGGAAGGCTGACAGAGCCCAGACCACCCATACCAGAGAACCACATTCCAGCCACAGCCCACTTTCCAGAGGCAAGCCTGTCCACACCCATAAGGCCAAGAAGCCATTTCAGGGCTTCAAGATGTCTTGTGAAAACTCCAGGTTCTTTCACCAATACCTGCAGAGATCAGGCTTCTCATGGGGACACACTGTCGATTCAGGCCATATTTAATGCTCTCAGTTAGGATTAGATTAGGCTGAAAGTAACAGGGAACCCACATAAGAATGGATTAATCAAGACAGAAGATTATTTCTCTCTCAAGTGGTAGATAAATCCAGAGGTACATAACTCAGGGTAGTGTGAAGGCTCTATCATTCCTAGGGTGTGACTTAATCTCCTGTTCCAATGTGACAGCTGGAGCTCCAGTTATCAGATCTGCCTTCCAAGCAGCATGATGGATAAAAAGAAGGATTAGCTTTCTATCTTTTTAAAGGAGTCTTGCAGAAAGCATCCCATGATTTTCCCACTGACATTTTATTGACCAGAACATGGTCAAATGGCCACACTTTCCTCAAGGAAATCTAGAAAATGAACCCAGCCATGAACCCAGCTTAAAAACCAGAGGTTCTATTACTAAGGAAGAAAGGAAGAACAGATATTAGAGAAGGCAACTTGCAATCTGTTCCAGTCACCAGTCTACTGAGTCACCTTGAGCTGTCATTTCCCCTTCCTCCAGTCAATGCATTGAACTAAGTCATAGCTAAGATCCTTTCCAGACCTGCCAGCCTATTCAGTGCTAAACTTTTGTATGTATACAATTCATTGACTCAAAGTTTGGAAGAGGCAAAGCAAAGAAAACTAGTACTTATTACTTATTTATGAATGATCGATACTTTCACTGTTTATCTCTTTTAAAACTTAAAGCAACTATATGATGTTGGATGTATACCCCCATTTTTAGAGAGGGGGAAATTGAGGCTCATATAGGCTAAGCCACCTCCCAGGCTCACACACGTTTAAGAGGTGAGAACAGAATTTGAACCCGATCCATGTTCCTTCTCTATACCAAGCTGCAAGTTTCTATATTTGGAAATACAGCCAAATGCAATCCCGAGTTTGCCACATACTAACAGTGTAACCTTGGATAAGTTACTTAACCTCTCTGTGCCTCATTTTACTCATCTGCAAAATACAAATAATAATGACAGCTATAGGATTAAATGAATGAATAAACATAAAATACTTGGAATAGTGCCTAGCATGTAGTATTAGTGTATAAGTGTTAGCTGCTATTATCTTAGGCAACAGGTGAGAGGTACCTTGAGTAAGAACTGAGGAACAGGGAGGATGTTTCAGGCAGAGGGAACAGCCCAATGCAAAGCTGGGAGGAAGTGACTGATGAGTCAAGTATTAAGGAATAAGCAGGAGTCATGAGTCTCTCTTCAATCCCATTACTTAAGCAGGGTTTCAGCAGGAATAGGCCCTCACTAGGCACATATTTTCCTTGAATAGGCCTCAAGTAAACCCCAAAGAGTGAAAGACTATGACATATGAATCTCAAATTTCACCTAGAAGGGAAGAGAAGAGTAATACATACAACTCCCAACTGCAAGCTCTCCATGGCACTAGGAGCATAAAAAAGGAGGCAACCTAACATCCAGAGGGAAGTACATAAACCTGGGTCCTTTTCCTGTCTTGGCCCTTATTGTGTTTAGTGTGTTATTCACAGTTGGCAGCCAGCCAGCACTGCAGCACCCAGCCCCACCTTCTGAACTTTATCCCCAATCAAGAAAATGTTCTCCTCTGTGTACTTAAGAAAGGGACAGCTACAAAGAGTTACACCCTAGGGTCTATCAGGCCAGGGCACTGCAGCCAGCAGGAGGCCTGAGAGACAGGGCTGTCCCACCCAATGCCAACCCCTCCCTGGGAGAAGCATCTTACTCTCTCAGGGACCATGTACAGATTCAGCCTTTATTAAACTGGGCAATACATGATATAAAGAGCAAGCACTAGAAAATGGGACTTGGAGACCTGAGTTCTTATCCCAAATTTGCTACTAAGTCATTCTGTGACCTTGGGTCAGTGCCTCGACTTCTCTGAGCCTTAGATTGGTCAGAATAATCAAATCCATTTCATAAGGTTGTTTGCTTGTGTAGATTAAATGAAATAATGCATGTAAGGTGTAACAATAGCTCCCAACATGCAGTGGTAACTCAGTCCATGTGAGGCCCTTGACTCTTAAGGTTCTTTCAGCTTCCACACTCTCCCATGCTATGATAAGGAGTCCCTAGGTGGTTAGATGACTTGTCTTTTTTTTTTCTTTTGGTCCTAAGTATAACTTGTGCTTTTGAACTTAATGAGTTTACCTTTGAACTTTTCCACACTCTTTATGCTTTTATGACTTTTTATTATAACTTTCACATGATGACAGATAACAGGGGCCCCAGGTAGCATGCTCTCCTCCTATCCTCTACGCTCCAATAAGATCAAATCAATGGCATGGGCACACAAGGATCATAAGCCAAATATCGAGTTTATTCATCTACTCTGTACATTCCAGCTCTCGAACCACAGGCTTTTCTATCGTTTGTGTTACAGAATTCAGATCAAGGCCAAGGGTATAAATGAGATTTCCTAACTCACAAATCTAGATATTAGAACATATCCCTACAAGCACCCCCAAAGCTTGCCTGCAGAGATGTGACCAGGTCTACAAAGGAAGCTCAACTATACAGACAAGGATGTAAACCTGTCAGAAGGTTGCCCTGAGCCTGGACCAAATGTGGTCCACACTGAGACAGTAAGAGAAGGAGGGTTCTCTAAAGAGGGTAGAAAGTCAGAAGGAAAGTGGCTGACCCAATTCTTGATTCTGAGTTACAGTAACCCTGGCCACTAGTAAAGGTGGTTTAGTGAATATTAACCTCTGTCCAGCCAGTCTAGACATACTTCTTCCTGGGCAAGAGCAAAGAAGAGTATGGAGAGAGATACTACACATACTCTAACATGCCTCCATCAGGAAAAAAGAAAGTTTGAGAAAAAGAAAGGTAAGAAAGAGAGGGAAAATATTGCCTCCTGCTCAACTATACAGGTCTCCTCTTTTTAGTCTTGGCTTAAGCAATAGAAAATCCTACTCTTGAACATGCATAATATACACATGCGCGTGTGCACACGCGCGCATGCACGCACGCACACACACATACACACACACACGCACCTCCTGATCCAACCTGTGCAGGAAGCACAAGGTTGAAGTTGAGTACAATGATGGAGTTTGGCCTCATAGCTGGACTTCTCATCCAAGCAGAATACAGACATTTGACAAAAGGCATCTTTAAACCAGAAAACCACTGGAGAGAGATCACATGCCTTGTATCCGGTGTCTAAGGGAAGATGTTGCTAAATCTTGTTCCCAGAGTCCCTGTGGCTGACACCCTAAATAAATAGGCTCCTACCAAGAAGGGTTTTATGGCAACTTCTTGAGAGCGGGATCCAGACCTCACCCTTGCTCTGGCTGATACCCAATTGTCACTCTCAGGATGAAATACTGGGGCAAGCCATGAACTGGGAATTCCTTGGCACACATTCTCTCCCCAGTTCTTCCCTTACTAGCCACATGAGCTTGGAAAATCAGTTCCTCTTCTTAAGTCTCAGTTTCCTCTTTGCTAAGTCTCATCTTCCCAATTTCTAAGAAGAAATAATAGTCGCTACTCCCATGGATCTCCTAGATATTTTTTTTAAGTTTATTAAATAAGATTTACTGGGCACCTATTTTACATAAAACTGGGTCTCAGACATATTTGAAGAAACCCATGGGCTCCAGCAAGGTGGGTATGGGATGTGTTCTCCTGAGGAGAGAGCATGAAAGTACACAAAGTCCCATCAGGTCAGGAGGAAATGACCAGCCCTACAACAACAGCAATCAAAGCAAAGGAAGTCAGGTTCACCTGGCGTAAGCCATATGGGGCTGCGTCATCTGGAAAGACATATGAGAAAACCTCTCACAGGAAAGAATAAAGTCTAAAGTTGTAAGGAGAAAAATCCCACTTGCAGAAGTAAACAATGGAGAACAGAGAGAAACAGTAAAGGTGATGGATTGGAACAGAAGTCACTTAAAAAAAAATCCAAAGAACCAATGTGAGAAGTCTGTATAAATAGGATTTCGGTAATCAGAGGAGAAAGGCAGAGGAGCAGGCAGCAGTATAGGGCCAGGCACAGACATTCCTCAGAAATACGAGTTGATCAGAAGGCTGCTGTGGAGCTCAAAGAAAAGATACAGATAATGGTAGTGCCCAGTGAGAAAATATGGTCAAAAAAGCACAGAATAGCTCAGAGAAAGGGAGGGGCAGGCTGTGGACTGAGAATATGATTTCTCAAGCTAACATAATTCCAGACCTGACTAAATTATAAAACCCAAGATGGTATCCTCAGGAACTTAGAGTGTGGCTACCGAATTCTCCAAATGGCCTCACCTCAAGACCAAGACAGCCTTGGACCTCTGTCCCAGGAAAAGGGAAGAGCTAGCTAAGCAAACAGCAGTACGTTTAGGAAGGATGGTGGGCGGCTCTGACGAGCAGGAGCCCTCTACTGTGGCTAAATCCTACCACGAGTAGCATCAAGACTTCGGTGCCAAGGCTGGCATGAGGGCATACCAGCAGACAAGGCTGAGGGGCCACACTGGATGACAGTGAACCACCTGGGCCTCATAAGAAAAATAACAGCAGGGCCAACTGAGGACATTGTGGAGGAGTCATCAGGTTCAGATCCTCAATAAGCTTTGGACCAGACAGTGGGCCAGGAGAAGTGTTGGCAGGAACTGTGGAAGTGAAGAAATGCCAAATAACTGAGGAAGTGAAAAGAAAGAACCTGGAGAGGAGAATGCACAAAGGAGGCTGAGGTTCAGATATGAGCCTTTGAAAACCACTTAAGATCAACCAAGTAAAGTGTATAACCCTCGGGCAAAAATGGACCAGTAGAGCAAACAAGGAAGGTCCTTTGAGTACTTGCTGCTGGAAGAAGAAACACTGAGCATCATCAGGGCATGTATGGTACTTCAGAGTACCATACAATTTTTTGAGAACCTACTGGGTATAAGGCAGTAGGCTAGGCACATTACATACATTAGCTCCCTCAATTCGCACAGATGCATACACACTTTATTGACATGAACATTAAGATTTAAGAGTAGTTAAGCAATTTGCCTAAGACCACACAGCTAGTAAGTAGCAGAGCACAGAAAGGGGATTTGGATCTAATTCCACTTGACTCCTATGCCCATGCTCATAACTGCTCTTCTTTTCTTTAAGAAGATGAAAGGCAATGGTGCTTTAAGAGAGGTTTTTATTTCTCCTATCCTACCGGAAATGGGGGCAAAGAAGGGCTCTGAGAAAAGGTTCTTTAGGATGGAGGGGGCACAGAATCAACTGATCTGGGCTGAATGAGAAGCTTTTTCTCCATTCCCCTTCAGTCCCTACGCTTACTTCTGCCTTCACATTACATAAAATGGTTTGTTTACACATCTGTCTTATTCATCAGACCAGTGAGTGATTCTTGTCCCTGGCTGCACAGTAGAATCTCTTTTTAAAAAATAACAATGCCTGGGAGCCATTCAAGACCAAATAAATCAGAACCTCCAGGACTAGGACTTTGGCATTCCTAATTTTTTTGAAACTCCACAGATAATGATTCAAATGTGCCATCAGGTTTGAGACTCACTTTTGCAGACTTTGGGCACTCCAAGGTCAAGGACTAGGTCATGGGTATTGTACTTACCAGAGCCCAAAAGAGTATGGTTCATAGTAGGTGACTGACTCATGTTTAATGAGAAGATGAACACAGATAGCAGAAGATAAAGATTAAGAATATAGAAAGGAAAATTAGAGAAATATTATATGAGGCCAGGGGAGAGGTAGTGATATGAGTCTGAGAAGCAGAGAATCTTAAAGATGCCAGGAGCAAAGAAAGAACCTGGATAAGATTTCATGATCCTGAGCTTGTCTTGCATAACAAATATCTAGATAAAGCTAAAATGAAATTTCAATGCAGAATAAACAGCACCTGCCTCAGAGAGAAATGAGGTGAAGAAGAGTCAAAACATGAGTTTCTGAATGTACCAGAACAATGGGCTTTGGGGAACAGAACTCTGGATATTGATGAGAGGAGATGAAGAGGGCAAGTGCCAAAAAGGAGAGACAGAACAGAATAATGATTTTGATAATCACTGAGATGTGTGAAAAAATATAATACCAGGAAGATAAAATTCATGATTTAAAAATAAAAGGAGAAAACAAAAGAAAGCAAGCTTAAGGACAAGAGTGAATTCCTAAGTCATCCATATGCATATTTGTTCAAAATGCTATTGTTTTAGCAGAGTGAGAAAAGGATTAGAAGTAAATAAAATATGCAAATGCATTTCATAATGAAAAATCCTGTGATGAACAACTGAGATAATCATTGTAAAAATTCTCTGAAAAAATACAGAATATTCTAGAAATGGAAAGTGTCATGATTTTCACTCTAAGGTAGATGTTGCTGTACATCCAAGAAAATTAGCTCTCCAACTGTTGGTCATTGGCCCAAATTAGCCTTAGTTCAGTTTCAGAGGCCCTCGTAAGGTAGGCTCTCCAGTGCTGGGACTTGCAGGCGAGTAGTACTTTCCTGGTATTCATACTAGATACCCCCGGGCTATCTCAAGTTGGAAGAATTAAATTTCAGTCTCTGGCTGCAATATGCAGAGCCAGAAAATAGACAGAAATGAAATAAAGAAAGAAGAGTAATTAAAAGGAGAGAAGGGAGATGTATCTAGCATTTGTTGAGTGCCTACTACGTGCCAGGAACTGGGCACATGGCATTTAACCATCAATATAACTCTACAAGAGCCTTAGACTGGCCCCAGATCACACTACGTGTTAGAGTTTCTTACGATCCTCCTATTTTCACTCCATACTCTTTCCCTAGCATTGTACTCATAGCCATACTCCAATAATAATAATCCATGAAAAATCTTTAGCCCAGTCTACTCTGAGCTTCAACCATTATAACTAACTCAAAGCAGATATCTCAAATGCACCTCAAATTCTTCAAGTCCAAAGAAAATAGCTTCAACCTCTTCTCCAACCTCTTCCCCAAGAAACACCTCTTCTGGTGTTTTCTGCACCAGTGATCCCTGCCCCTAAACCATCATCTAGCATGTAGGTATGCAAACCTGAAACCTAGGAGTCTTTCTTGATACCCCATTATCTTGTATTACTGTCCCATATCCAATCTATCCCAATTTCTATTTATTTTATTTTCTAAATATCTCTTAAATATATCTACTCCCCTAACTTTTCATCTCCCTCTCCCTGCCCAAGCCAAGCTACCATCTTCTCTTGCCTAGACTTATTCAGTAGAACTGAGTCTTCCCTATCTACCCTGTCCCTCTCTGATTGGTACTCCACATAGAAGCCAAAAGAATCTTTTAAAAATACAAATCTGTTAGTGTCTCTACCTCCAAACCACTCCAATCCACTAGCTTTGAATAAAACACTTGAATGGATTCACATCACTCTTCAGGAGAAAAACCAAAGTCCTTCACCTGGCCTACAAGATCTGGCATGAATTGACCTCCTGCCTCATTGTCACCTTTGTCTTTCTCCCTGTCTACTCTGCAGTCCCACACAGACCTTGTCTTAATTCTTGTCCTCCTGCCACAAGACCTTTGAGTGGACTGTTCCTTGTGTCCCAACTCCTCTACCTCTGAACTTCTACTTATCCCTCAGATAATAGACTTCTTTTAAAAGCCTTCCTTGACATCTTCATAGATCAGACCCCCTATCAATCTTTCATAAAAGTATCTCTCTTCTTAGAATACTTTAAAAACTTTTAATTTTATATTTACTTAAGTGATTATTTGCTTATTATCTATCTTCCATTACTAGTCTATAATCCTGTGAGGGCAGAATTTATGTGGGTTATTTCCACCCTATATCCCCAGCACTTATACAATTCTTGCCACATAACAAGTATCCAAAACAATTTGCAGAAAAAAAGAGAAACAGGCAGGTGAGGAAAGAGATGTTTAGGGAGTGGCAGAGTCAGGATCCAAACCTGGGTCTGTTGCCCTGGCTTACCAAGTATCCAAAGCCTAGGCTTGTATCCAGCACTAAGAAACAGTGGGAAGGGAAAGATAAGAGGAGATATTATCTCTCCGCTATCTGATCCAGGTAAAGAGAAGCTATTGTCTAAGAAAATGAAGACCAGTGCCATTCATTATAAATGGGAATTTTATCACTGATCTTCATTTTCTGTTACTTCGGCCAGACTATGCCTCTTCAAACAAAACTCTATGCAGAGACTGGTTCTATGAGATGCCAAGAATTATTTGGGTTATATTTTCAATGGCTCATAATTGCTCACAGAATACAGTTCTTAACATGATTTCTGGACCATTCTTTGCTTTCCCGAATTTCTTTCCAATCCTCTCTCCCATCACTGCTTCTTCTCATCTAAGATTCTAAACAAACATACTATGTTCCTTCAGATTCCACGCTGGACTGGTAACTTCCTTACCATGCATTCCCACTCATTCTATCTGCCTGACTACCTCTTTCTAGCTCTCAAGACTCTCCCTGCCTCTGCTGGTCTCTCTCATCCATCTCTTTGATTCCTATTCCCACCTTTAACCTCGGTCTGGGTTTGGGGTGAATAAAAAAAGTTTTAATTTCTTCCACTCTAGTTGTTTTTTTCCTGTCACTACATTTAATACATGAATGTTATTATTAACTATTCACTCATAGCACTTCACTGCTTCAAACATTTCAATAATATTTAATCTCTGGATGAGAGAGAATTTTCTAAGCATAAAAGCAATGGAAAAAAATCACTAAGAGAAAGAAAATCAATACATTTGACTACCCAAATTAAAACTTCTGAATGTCAGAAACATTGTAAACAAAACTAAAAGGCAAATGACAAAGCTGGGGAAAATATATGCAATAAATATGACAAAAGATTGTTAACCTTAAAAAGAGCTCATAGAAATCAATTAAAAATATTAAAATCCCAGCAGAAAAACAAAGCAAAGGACATTAGTAAGTACAAATGGCTAATAAACACATGAAAAATGTTTAACTTTATAGGCAGTCAGGGAAATGCAAATTATAAGGCCAGATCATCATTCACCTATCAAATTAGGATAACATTAAAAAGGCTGGTGAAAATGCAGAGATCATATGATAGTTTTTCAAGAAAAAAATAAGAGCCTTTTCAATTTCCAATAGCTTCCTACCACTTAGAAGAAAAGTCTAGGATCTAGTCTTCACCTTCCTCCGTCTTCCACACCTTTCCCACCATACCTCACCTCCCATCTGACACTTAGAACAATAACTCCCTAAGCACAGTATAGAACATCATGCTGCACAATTGTCCTTCCTGGATCCTCTATCCCCCTCCACCTGACCTTCTCCTATGCCACCTTGGTTTCTTCTCCAGGCTAACCTTACCTATGACTCCTTGACAATTGATATCACCACTTTTGAGAAACTCTCCTGAGCTGGGTTTGGTGCCCCTAGTCTGTGCTCCCCTTACATTCCCTACTTAGCATTTACCACATTATGTTGCAAATTACTCTTTATGTGTTTCTTTTCACCTTAGATTATATGTGTCCCAAGAGAGGCATTATACTTTAATTCCTTCCAGTATCCCAGGACTTAATCCTGTGTAGATGCTCAACAGATGACACTTGAACTAATCAGTCATAGAATAAATTCATCATTCCATTTTGCACCATAAATTCTTACCACTATTTTGGTATACACACGTTTTACTTAAAATGGAACAAATTAAGCCATTTTGGATGGAGAGAGAATACCTCATCCATGCCCCAGCCCTTATTTTAGTGCCCATGTTCTATCATCCTATGGGTTGTAACTGACTATTTGCCATGAAATTAATTTATGAGTCAAGACCACCGTTTTTGTTGTGTTTTGTTTTTTTTTTAATAAAAACTATTAGAACTAAAAGAGAATGGAATGACTCTCATATCTATTGTTTCATCCCATTGTGGATTTCTCCACCCACCACCTGCAGGCAGGCAAGACTGGTGTTGAAAAACACAAAGTGAGGAGTTGAAATTCCTGCTCTGATTCTTATTAACCCCAAGAAAGTTACTGATCTCGCTAGGCTTTATTTTCCTCATCTGTAAAATAGAATGAAACAGAAAGGACTCAGTTACACCTCAAATCCTGGATGCTCTACTCATCAGCATTTCTAATACAGAGACACTATGAGTACCTCCCAGAGGCAGTCCCAGTACAACCATGATGCTTCCCCCACCACTGAGGCCTAGCCCCTCTTTTTCTTCCCACCAAGTTGCCCACCCTGATTTTACACTGTAATTGAGTCATGAGCCTCTCAGACTCAAGCAGAGAAGTTACCCAGTAGAATTGGGCAAATTTATGGATCTTGGAGCTTAATATCATAGGGTATGAAGTAAATAAGTTTCTTACTAAATTGCATTTCTGATCAAGCCACTCCCCTGTCAAAGTGTTTTTATGGCCCCCATTATGCTCAGGATAAAGCACCAATTCCCTAATATAACCTATAAGGTCCTCCGTGATCTGACGCCTTGCCAACCTGTCCAGTGCTTACATCCCACACTCCAGCCCTTACCAATTGTTGCAGCATACTCAAACAGAGAAACAGGACATTAAGGCAATAAGCAGACAGTAGCGCTAATTGGTTCCGGCGCTGGCTCAGCAGATTCACATTCAAAGGCTGAGTCCGGATCAGAGTGGGGCTTCCCTTTTATACACGTCGCGATCTGCTTTGAGGTTTCCCCACTTTCTATATTTTGATTGGTCAGCAGGCTGTAAGGAAAGTGACCGACCAGGGCCAGTCGTCTGTGCCAAGTCAGCTGTGACACTGAAAAGTCTCTTACCTGTTATGGGAAGGGAAGTGAACAACCTTCAACCATTATTGGAAACAGTTAGTTTGGCCTCTGCTACCACATTCCCCTCTTTGATGCTTGGGCCCAAGATTGGGTCAGAGAGAATCATTTTCATCCTGTTTTGGTCTAAGGGCTGATATTTCCATATTGTATGACCTGACTAGCTATCCTGATTCCCTCTTTACATTTATAGTCTCAGGGGTCACAGAGTCCTTAAGGGTACATGGGCCATCTTTGTGGGATGTCGCCATCTTTAGGCTTCTGCCATGTGTGGATTGTTCAGCCTCTGGTGTGACCAAAGCAGAGCCAATGTTCTTTTGATCTGCAAATTTAGTCAACATCTTCTTTCAGAGAGTTAGTCTAAGGGGCTCTGTGGAGTCTGAAATGCACTCCCAGTCTATGGCCACTGGCTTAAGCCTGCTATGGTGAATCCAAGGCGTTATCTCGGCAACCTTTACTGCAGCAGGGGTGGACAAGATAACAGTGAATGGGCCCCTCCAAAGAGGATTTAAGGGTTGGACATTTCATTCCTTGACCCACACAGAATCTCCTGTCCTAAAGAAATGGGCCTCAGTAGTCAGACTAACAGGCAGCCTTTTCCTAACCCAGTGGTTGGGAGCCTACAAAGTAGTACCCAGGGCTTGTAACTACTGTCTCAGAGTCAACTCACCTATTTTCTTGTATTCCCTTGATGAGTGGGGGTGGTCACCCACACAGGATCTCATAGGGAGAGAACCCAGTCTTCTTGTTTGGGGCTGACCTGATTCTTAATAGTAACATGGAGAGGACTTCGTCCCAATGTAGATGTGTCTCCTGACAGTTTTCTCAACTGAGTTTCAAGGGTCCTATTTATGTGTTCCACCTGTCCTGAACTCTGTGGTCGATAGGCGGTATGCAAGGCTGGACCATTATCTGAGCCAATGGTAATTGGTAGGCCGAATCATGAAATCATTTCTCAAAGGAGTAGTCTGGCTATTTCTCAGGCCTTCTCAGTGTGGGTGGGGTAAGCCTCTACCCAGCTGGAATATGAGCACACAAGGACCAAGAGGTACTTGTAGCCCCAGAATTGGGGCATCTCACTGAGGTCTACTTCTAGGTCCTCAAAGGGTAGGGCTTGCTTAATGTCTTCAAAGACCTTTTGTTGTGCCTGTCCCCACACTAAGGGCTCTTGTTTGACCCCCTTTGTGTCGTCATAAAGGGGTTTCGCCAAGACAGAGAACAGCACATCGGGGCAGCAGGAAAGGGCGACGAGTCTGGCTGCCCATAGTCCCCACAATGGTGGCCTGTCACGGTGAAAGGGGGCCTACAGGTTGAGTCACCACAGAATGTTGTGGACACCCATATCTACCATAAAGTTAATGGGTCGCCATTTGGACCATGGCTCCTGGGCCTAACAGAATGGAGCCCAGTCTGGCCTACTCTTCTTTGTAGTCTCCCAGGAAAGCCAAGCCAACAAAATCATCTTCTGGGGCCTCGGGTGGTTGCCAGTCGGCTGGGACCATCCTTAGAACACTTGGCCTCTTCCTCTTGGGCCTGGTGCGGGCTGGTAACTGCCCAACTCTTGGGGACATTCATTTTTCCAGTGACCTTTTTGGTGGCAATGAGTGCACTGGTACCACCCCAACCTCATTTTTGAGTGACATGGTTCTTCCAGTCACCTTCTCTTTGGTTCCATCTCCGGCCCTTTGGGGCACCTCTGCGGTAATCTCATTTTTCGGTCTGCCTCCCATTGGGCTTCTTGGTCTCAGTTGATGAACACTTTTGTTGCCACCTCTAACAATTGACTGGCATTCATACTAGCAAAGTCCTCCAATTTTTGCAGTTTGTGCCAATGACCCCTGGACCTGGTCAACAAAAGCTGCATTAACCATCTTCTGGTTTGGGGCTGCTTCTGGGTCAAAGAGGGTGTAAAGGCAAAATACGTCACATAGCATCTCATAGAATTGGCTTGGGCTTTCCTCGGGTCCCTGGAGTTCTTCTAAGTCATACTCATATTCATGGCTTCCTTCCCCCCATCTTTCAGACTGCTTAGGAGGGCCTCCTGAAAGTGCCCAAACATCTGGAGTCCCCTGTCCTCATTAGGTTCCTATTGAGGGTCCTCCTTGGGAAACTGGTTTTGGGCATAGGCCTGAATATTTAAGGTTGCTGCCAGAACATGTTCTTCTAGCCACTTTAAAGCAGCCTGAGTGACTCGCTGGCATTTCTCTGTATTGAAGAAAGTCGGGAGGAGCTGGCGGCAATCAGCCCAGGTGGGCTTATGTGTCTAGATGATAGTACACAAAGGTGCTTTGGCCGCTCTGTATGTGGCCAGCCACATGTATACAGGGCCCCGTGTTTCACTCAGGGGTAACTGGAGGGCCTCTCCTCTGGACTGCTGCTTTTAGTTGGGTTCCGGTCAGGCTATAGTGGGTCAGGACAAGGGATGGTGGAGCACTTGGCAAGACTGGTTTCTTTAGTTTGGTATTTGGAGGTTGCAGTGGCCCAGGCTAACATTACCCTGCAATTCTCTTCTACACAGACTCTCAACCAAGGGAGTCGGGTCAGGACCACATCCTGCCAACTATCAATATAGGGGAACTGGTCTGGATGACCAAGATTCCCTACTATGACCTGGTAGACCCCGGCTATAACTGCCTTGTCCAGGGATCTTTCTGACGACCACACCACATCAAATGAGGGCCAGTCTACCTCACAAAAAGTACAAAGTTTCTGGGGGGTGAAGTTCACACCATTAATCTTCTGAAAAGCCCTTCTTAAAATTCTTTAAGGGGATCTGCTTATTCTCTTGTCCACCCATATTCCACCCGTGTGACAGTGACATACATGCACACAGAGATTCACTTTGCCCATCTCTGGCCGCTCCCATTGCAGGGATATTTCAGGTGCCTCTTAGCAGTTGGTAGGTTGGTATTAAACCCCCGACTCGGATCACTGGAGTAAACTCCCCGTTTACTCCAGTGATACCACCCTAAGTCGTATGAAGTTCGCCACAGAACCGCGGATAAAGGCTCAACTCTCGCTTCACACGAAGGCCGCATCTCATTCACTCAGGCACTCATCATTCACCCTCCGCCCAAAATACCTGAGAGGTCAGTTTCATCTTTCTCAAGAGCCTACTTGGGTGACTTTAGAAGTTGATCAGACTCCCCTTCTGCCTTTTTAGGGGCAGGTCAAATACCTGAAACCGGGTCCTCACCACTCTGTCGGGCGGTGCTCCTGAGTTGGTTCCTGCACCTCACCAGGTTCCGTTGTGTTCTCGGAGCCACTACCCCAGTCTGAGAGAAGAGTTGTTTTCCCCCACAGACAACAGGTCCACTGGCGCCAGGTGGAGTTCGCTTCTCCCAGTGCCCAGGGGCCAAACCCTGACAACAAGGGAGGTGAAAACTCACGTCTCCAAATCCCAGATAAGCCCCCATAAATGTTGCAGCAAAACGGGACATACTCAGAGAAACAGGACACCAAGCCAATAAGCAGTAAGTAGCATTTATTGGTGCCAGCACCAGCTCAGCGGATTCACATCCAAAGGCTGAGCCGTGATTGCAGCGGGGCTTCCTTTTATACCTGTTGTGATCCACTTTGCAGTTTCCCCATTTTCTATATTTTAATTGGTTGGCAGGTTATAAGGGGAGTGACTGACTAGGGCCAATGCACCGTCTGTGCCAAGTCATCTGTGACACTGAGAAGTCTCTTACTACTATGGGAAGGGAACAACCTTCAACCATTATAGGAAATGGTTAGCTCTGCTCCCACTACCACACAATCACCCACATTTCTCAAATGAGCCATGTTCTCTTGGCCCTGGACCTTTTCCATGTCATCCAGTCTGCCCAGAACACCTCTCTGACCCTTTGCCAAGTCTCCAACTCGGGCATCAGCTCCTCTCAGGTGTCCTCCCTGACTATCTAGGACACTACCACCTTTCCCCTCTGTGCCCCCACAGCCCCGTTATGCATCTCTCCCTCACTGGGCTGGCCAGTTATAGTTCAATCAGATGCTCGTTTGTCTCTTTTTTGCTTCTTAAGGACCAGGCTTATGCCTTTTGTTTCATATCCCCAGCACCTAGCACTAGGTATGAAGTAAATGAGTCTCTCTAAATTACATTTCTGACCAAATCACTCCCCTAGTTAAAGCCTTTCTATGGTCTCACACTTCCCCCCAGAATAAGCAAACAGTAGATACTTATGGGAGGGAGAGGTGGAAGGAGGAGTTGAGATGGGAGGGAAAGGAGGAAATAGATGAGAATTCTTCATTTGACACTCCCCAAATGTTCAAGGTCATAAAGCAACTGAGGGACTTTGAACTGCAAGTCATTTTCTAAAGATCAGGCTCATGTGGAAGCACTCCTGGAGTGAGGCAGGTCAGGGTAAGCACCAGGGTAAGCTGGATGCCAGGAACACGAGTTCCATCTGGGAGATTTCACAAGCTGGAGGAGGCTCCCTGCGCCCTGCTCTGCAGGAATGTGAGCTTGAGCAATTAACCCCAGGAATACTGATAAGAGGCTAAGAGTTTTGATTGTCTTCTGCCCTGAACATACTTGGGGTAGGGCAGTGACAAGGCTGGACCACTCTCCCTACTCCAATGATTCCATATTTTTGGCTACTCAGTTCCAAAGCTCACGAACAGAAGCCCCTGCTTTGACAGAGCCACAGAAACTGAGGTGACACCATCTGAGTCAGCCGCATCAGGGCAAGGGGGAAGGGGGCTTGAAGAAAGAAGGGTTAATGTGGGTTAATTAGTACCAGGCACAAAACTGAGCATTTCACATACACCATTTCATTTGATTCGCATACCAACCCAACGAGGTAGTAGCCTTGATTTTACAGGTGAGAGAGCTAAGAAACAGAGAGGTTAAATAACTCATTCAAGCTCACACAGTAAATGACTGAGGCCAAATTTGAACCTAGTTCTAATTTCAAAGATCTTGCCCTTCTCACACTCAATTCCTATCCTTAACTCCTTCTTCATTCAGAATTTGAGTCCAGTGCACCTACTCCAAGGTGGAGGTCATGGAAGAAAAGGTGTATACCACCATACATATAGACACTAGTGAACTAGGAGCTTGGGATGTGTCCATTCTCTGAAAAACCACTCTTGGCTGGAACCTGGGTGCTTGCCAACCAGCCCCTCCCAAGGGAGGAGGCAACTTCAGCCAATGTCCAAAGTGCTTAGAGGCGTGGGGCTACCTCCTACCAAAAAAAAAAAAAAAATGCTTCCACCTCAATCATCAGCCACCAACACCGACCTTATCCAGCCTTCTAATCTCTCACACTCGGCAACAAAGGAAAAACTACATGACAGTGGAATTAGAGGCCCTGTCATCTAGCAACCTCTCCTGGAAAATGAAAGGGCAGCATCTCAGAGCTTCAGGAGGCAGGTGTGCCAGTACTTGCCAGGGCTCAGAGAAGGTGACAGTGGGTGTCACTTCAGGGGAAACTTCTCCTTCACCTGGCGAATCGTATCTGAGAGGCCAATTCAGGGTTGCTTCTCCTTGACTTAGGGCTCTGGTCCAAGTCAGAATGCAGGGGACTTTGTGGACATTTCCCACGCAGATGACGAGCAGGACAGGAAGCATGCATTCAGGGCTGATGGAAGCAAACATCCAATAAGGTGCCCCTGTAATCAGGAAGCCATCCTTCAGTCTATGAGAGTTAAGCTTCAGCTTCCCTCTCCTGACTTCATCCCCACAGGTGGGAAATGGTATCCATTGTGCTGGTTAGATGCACCTCACTTTCCAGGAGAAAATGAAATGTGTCCAATGATACATGTCAATAACAAGCAAGGACCTGATCTTGGTCTTAGGAATATGGGTTCCTAGTTCTCTAGAATCAGACTGAGTGGTTTGATGACTTGAGTTTAGGGCAGAGAAAATGAAATAAGAACAGATATGGAGCTCCAACATGCTTAACAGTATTAGATATGAACCAAGGCAGTCTCCAAGCTAAGGCCCTCTCCCAAGAGTGAGGGTGGCTCTGAGAACCTGGAAAGAAGTTCTGATACTTATGATGGAAATTATGCAATTTGGATGCATGTCTTTAAAATGCCCCTCATCTTTCAATAATTGCAAAACAAAACAATGTCAAAAAAAGGGGGAACACATCCTCATGGATGCCATTGCTAAGATGGATAAAGTACTTTATGGTGGTATCTTCGCCTCTGCCTGAACTCAGAATCTTTAAATATTTCATTTTGAGCCATATTCACAAGGCATCCTCGGGATTCCTAAACGCTCTCCATCCATCTTCAGCTCTCAGACAAATATGTCCCACATGCATTCGAATTTGAATCAATAACCGCACACTTGAGAGAAACCTAGGTATATGTTTACTATCCACCTAGTGGTAGCTAGGTAAAATTGCAGGCATAAAGATAAAAAGGGAATAATCAACTCTTGTGGTGCTCACCTCCAAACCCACACCTGTGAAGGGGAAGAAGGATTCAGATACCTCAGGGACAAGGGAAATAATACAAATAAATGAAACAGGCCAGGTGACAGAGTCTTGTCAAAAGAGGGAACTCCTACTTAGTTTCAATTGATTTTGAAAATGTAGATCGGAGTTGCCTCACCTTCTGATTGTTTAAGAGAAGCCAGAAATACTGATTGTAATGTAAAGACATCCTGACTCTTAGATGGTAGCTCAATTTTCTTGAAAACACTAGGTGAGCTAAATACAGCTTACAGTCTACAGTTTTCAAAGGTGTGCAGCACAGATAGTGTTGCTATCTCCCCTAACTGTGGTGTTAGATTGCCTCTCATCAACCATCATTTGCAACTACAACAGAGGCATCAACTGACAGGGGCTCTCCTGCTTTACTGGACTCCCGAGGAGAACAACTAACTACAGGAAAATGTGGAAAGCTCAGCTGAGCTGCCCAGAGACACCAGCAGGCTGGCCCTTGTAGTCAGCTGCTGACCAGCTGGCACTAAATGGCTGACTGCTCCTGCAGGAAGCCTTCAGGGCCTGGCAAGCCTTTTTCAGGCTCAGAAGCCAGGGCTGCTTCTCGAAGGACTTCCAGGTGCTCCTCAGCAGCTGACAGTGACTGGTCAATCCAATCCAGGCCCCCAGTCAGGTGGCAGGCATTCCTGGTCACCAGCACCAGATGACTAACAGACAGGAGCAGGGCAGTTGTCCTAGAGAGAAAAAAATAGAATCAGGTTCCCTAAGAAATAAAAGACTTTGTACCAAAGCCCAAATGGATAGACTCTAGACTAATGCTCTCAAATTGGAGTCCCTTCCCTAGGAGGTTGTAAGCATGTAATTTAAAGATGGTTCCATGCTCAAATAAATTTGAGAATGGCTATTTTAAACAAGGTTAACTGAAGCCCTTCTCAGAGCCTTTGATGTGCATGATAAAGCTCTAACGGGAGAATATAGTATGTTGTGTCTCACTAGCTTATTTAAGTAGGCGGAGCTCACTTTCTGCAGCATACCTATTAATCTCTCTCAGAAGGGTGCTTTGTGGACAATTTGAATATAGTCAATATATAGTCAATTGGATGAGCACATCCAACTGCTGCCCATTTAAAGATTGGCTATCGATACCCCCACCTTGAGCATCCCTTATGGATTCTGAATCAATAAGGCCCAGGGCTGGTTTATTACCCTACTCTAAAAGAAAAAATTTAATTAGAAACCCAATTGAAGAGGGGTTTTTTTAATCAGTATTGAAAGAATCACTGTGAATATATCTTTTATACAGCGAGTGTGCCTGATGCATTTGGATGTATTATGGATCACTAGCCCCCAGACACAGCAGTGCAGCAATAGGAGCAGGGCAGAGAAACCACTGCCTAGCAGGCAATCATTACACAACAGATCTATGAAATAGTCAAATAAATTCAAGAAACAAAGAATCTGGTTTTTGAAAATGGGTTTACATCTGGCACAGGAAGACAATAACCTCAAAAGGCTAAGTATGCTCTGCATTTTAGGATCACGAGAGAGGTGTTCCTGGGTATGTCCTGTGGAAGATGAGCACAGCTTTAGCTGACTTGTCACTTCCATTCTCATTGCCCTGCTCACCACCTGTCCCACTGACCCAGTGAGTGGCTGCCAGCTAAGGCATGTCTGCTTCCAGGGTCCAAAGAGCAGAGAGCGCGAAGAGAAAAATGGAAGGGAGGGAAGAGCAGGTAGGATTTAGCATGGTCAGATGCGTAACCAAAACTCAAAATATAAAGTAGCTCTTACTTCTCCCAGGTATTAGGAAGAGGGCCATCCTTGATCACGCAGCCAGTGTCAGCTCACTGGTTGGCTGACCAATCACACCGCAGTGAATGGGACCCAAGGCCCAGGACAGCCCAGGAATCCAGCAAAATAGCCCTCTCCTCAACAACCCAACAGCAGACCTCACAGGTCCGATCATATGGTGAGTCTGCGGCATGGAGAAAAGGACGACCACTCCACCGCTCTCACCGTGCATCCAGAAGCTTTGGGTCCAGCGGAGGATACATTGATTTCACAACATCATCCACTCTGAGGGAAAGCAAAGGGGAGGCAAAGGGTTTTCAGTATTTTGCTCTCCTAATCTCCTTTACTCCTTCCTTCCTTTCTACTTTTCTTTAGCCCCATTCTTCTCTTTTGATATTTAAGCCTTAGTCTTTAGTGGTTCTTTCCCTAACAGCTTTTACATTCTCTGACAGAGACTTAGAAAGACTTCAGTTTCAGTTTAGAGAACATTTTGTTTTCTGGTTTCGTTTTAGTGGTATTAACGGCTTAAAAAGTACACATTCAAATATCTGGGATGTTCATCTTGAACATAAACTACTAAATTAAAAAAGAAAATTGCCAAACAATATATAAAGTTTGAGCGATCCCATTTACATAAAAATAAATAAACAAAAGCTATGAAATGCAGAGGGGAGAAGTCTGGAGAAACACTCCTCAATATTGTTACTGACAAGAATTGGGAGAGGGTGGAATAAAAGGGGTACTTCTTTCCAGATAATTGATTTCTATAATGTTTTAATTTTTACAAGTATTTATTACTTCTATGTTAAAAAGGTAAACCATGGTTAAAGGTAGTTATATAGAATACTTAAAAAAAAAACCTGTAAGTTTAATTTGGGTTCAAACTGTTCCACTGTATCTCTTTTAACACATGGTATAGTTTGTGGTTAATATTTTTAAAATCTAGTTCAGAAAGGAACAATTCATTCTGATTTGCATGGTATAAGGTCTTATTCCAAATTTTTGCTCCTGGACACTTGAAAATCAGGAAGATTGCTAAATGCACTTGAAAATAGTTGTCCTTAAATGTTCTTGTCTCGGGGCTGAGGGGCTGGTGAGGAAAGGCAGAGGCAGGGTCACTCTCAGCCTCTGTCTTAGCCAGCCCCTTTCTCCATAATGCCCTGGAGCTGAAGAGACCCTCCTTGAAACTAACATGCTATCAACACAATATAGAATAATTGAAGCAAGGAAAACAATGGGGACAAAAATAACCAGGAGGAGAAAGAAGTGTGAGGGCAAAAAGACAAAGCAAGAACCCAGAATGAATTATGAATGGCAGAGAACATGCTGGAGGTAGTCGTGGAGCTAGGATGGGCCAGCCAGCGCCAGGTCAGGCCGCCCCTGAGCAAGGCAGCACCCTTGCTCTAGCACTGCTGCTCATCCTCATCACTCATCCTCAGGAATCTAAACCTCTTTCCTCCCCATCCCGGAAGTGCTGCCTTAAACTCAGTATCACGTGAATTTGACTGCCCCGCTGGAGTGGCCCTTAGAAGTGACAGGAAACATGATGAAGGTCCAGCAGGTATGAGCAATGCAGAGTCTCCACCAATAATGAGTGGCCAGGGGAAGGTCTGGTGCTTGCCCAGAGCCTGGGTTTAGAGGGTCTTTCAGCCAAGAGGCCGCCTTAGGCTGATATGAGTCACGTAGCTACACCCACCCAGGACAGCTCCAGAGAAAGCCAAGAACTGTTCTGGGCCGAGTCCCTCCCACTTTCTCAACTCAATGAACTCCCTGGACAGAGTTCAAGTGCACCAACTCTTCTATATTCTCTCAGAGAGCTGGTTTATCATGATTTACCCAAGGCCATGCAATCAGGAAAGAGAGGGCCCCTGAAATTCAGAAGGGGTGTCATTATTCTCACCCAGGATATGGAGTCGCCCTCCCAGCGATGAGGTCATGTGCTGATGAAGAAAATATCCTGGACAGGGACAACACCCCACTCAGGCACATGCACATACCAGCCACCAGATGACAGCATAAACTTAATACAGCCTTTCTCTCTCAGAAAAGGGTTTTATTTTTCTTCTCCAAATTGAGCCCACATTTTGGGGGTGGGGGAGTGGTATGTGGCTGTTGACTGCAATCTTCTGGCTGCCTCCCACATGGGATTTTGCAGACGCCTGGAATTTGGGAGATCTGAATGATGTATGGCTTCACTTCCCACCCAGTCCTGGAGGTTGCTGGCTGGGCCATGGATGGGGCAGTGGGTGACAGCTGCCCTCAAACCAGTCTCCAATACAGATACTGGTGGAGGATAGGACATGGCCAGGAAGTCATTGTATATGAGGTGTGGGCATCAGTGGGAAATGTGCTTACTGGCCCAGAGCCTGGGAGAAAGGAGTGGCAAAGGGAAGGAAAGCAGCCCCAGCTGGTACAGGACTGAGAAACAGGGAGCAGCCACAGTGGGATCTGTGGAACAGAAAAGTCAGCACTACCGTATGCTGGAATTTCCCAAAACACCTACAGAAGGGGGGCACACTAGAGACAGCAGGAATTGTGTGAGAACATCTTAGCTTGGAAGTCTCTCAACACCTAAAATCGCATGGATGCTCTGTGTTTAGGACATAACTAACTGAAGCTGCCTATGTAATTTTTTAGAAAAGCCTGGCCCTGCCCGCCACCTCAGCTTCTGGCCCTCCCCTCCCCACTGGACCTCAAGGCCCTGACTTCTCACCTGGGACTGATCCGCTTGGCCACCACGATGATGTCGCTGACACTGGCTGAAGTCTTCATTTTGGCCCCTGAGCCCATTGTCATGGCAACAAGTTTTTCTGTCAGAGTGTGACAGATCTAAGGCAGCAAGGAAGAAAGAGGTGATGAGGAATAACCTAGCTCCCCCAAGAGCTTCTGCCACCCCCAGAAAGACAAATATGATTCTCGTCTTGGGTCCCATCCCACATCTGGGCCCCCTAACCTAATGGATAAATCAAAATGAAAAGTACACAGAAGTAAGAAGAAATGGGGTGAAAGAGGCAAAAGTTGAGAATGGCCGGGTGAAGAGGGATGGGTAGGAACCTCAGATCAGGGTCAGGGTTGTGGCTTAAAGTAGTATAAGCTGAAATAATCTGTCTAAGAAAAATCATGTGTTCTAATTTCATCATCTCACTTAAGAGGAAAAATCTACTTTCTATTCCTGCACCTCGTGGTGCCCTCAGAATCATGGCTGGACAAAGGACAACTGTTCCCTTTAAGCACTTATTTTAAAATGGCACTTATTTCAAAAGTGGCACTTATTTCAACAATTTTCTAGGGTAATATATTAGCATGTTTGTCAAGATGATAATGAAACAGCTTTGGGGGTAGGGGACAGGTAAAAGGCAAGACTATGACACATGGCCTTTCTCCTCATCCTCCATCAGTGCTGGCCACCCCAAAGCTTTGTTCCCCCCTCCACATCTCTGATGTGAGCACCTGGATGTGCCTCTGTCCTTGGCAAAGAAGTTCCATTGCCTTCCTTACACTTGGGGCTGGAAAAAAGAAAACAGAAAGAAACCCAAAAGCCTGTCCAAGAGAAAGCCCAATCCCCCTGTGGTGGGACTCAAAAACAGGTGGGCAAGCAAAAGTGTCTTAAGATCGCAATAGGAAGGTAAGAGCCCCTTCTTTGATCTGAGGTCCCCAGAATGGACGAACCATTGATTCCAATCTAATAAGACTCATTCCAGCTGATTCATACAGGACCTCAGATGCCACTTATTGACCCTGTCTAACAGGCAAGGGCAGGGGACAAAACCCAGTGCCAGGACATATCCTCGTCAGGAGAAGGGAGATGTAATAAGGCATTATTGCTCTAGACATTCTACCTACTTCTATCTGCAACCGTAGCTATACCTAAGGAGCTTTTTGGAATTAAATAATAAGCCTGGATTCTGTGACAACAATTTCCTACTAGGCATTTATTTGTCCCCCAAGAGAGATAGCTGAAGAGGTGTGGTGAAAGACTTTTTAATATCTTGTACTGAATGACAGTGAAGAAGAGATAAAGCTGTCTTTTTGGAAATTTTGAATAATTATTAGACAAAAAGATAAGCGTGTGGTTTCCCAGGTTACTGAAGTGAAGAAACTGACAATATTTGTAACTGGACAAATATTTCAATATTATTATTATTCTATTAGGTAGGATAGTATCCAGTAAGAATTGAAAAACAAATGCAGAATCGATAAAAATTACCCCAAACTATAAAAATTATCCAAAATGCAATTCAGATGCAATTATCCACCCAGTCGTGGAGGCTGTAGGCATTAAAACTGTGTGAGAACATTTTGGCTTGAAAGTCTCTCAACATCTAAAACCTCCTGGATGCTCTGTGTTTAGGACATAACTAACTGAAGTTGCCTGTGTAATTTCTTAGAAGAGCCTGGCCCTGCCCACCACCTCAGCTTCTGGCCCTTCTCTCCCCGCTGAAGTATGGGGACCTCAAGGCCCTGACTTCAAGTTGAAGTGCTCATAGTTTGGATTTTTTAACACTGATTGTCCCATTTGGCTGACTACCGTCACAGCCAAAAAGGGACAGTACAGAACTTTCTAGTTATTGAAGAAGTACAGATATTTGTTATAGGGGCCGAGCAATCTGCTGATGAAAGAACGTGCCCGGGGAGAAGATGGGAAGCCCCACTGCCCCCTCAGCAGCTACACAGTCTCGGACACACAGCTTTCTGCACAGTCGGTAAAAATGTGTCTGGTGACTACCTATGCGGTCTTTCCCATGGGTCACTGTATTATGAGGACCAGATGAAATAAAGCCTTTGAAAGGACTTCAAGAATTCTGAACTATAGCAGACCACTGAAGCAGGAGTGCAGGTAAACAACAGAAACTCCAAGTTTCAGGCATGTTAAGGAAAGCCTCTTGCAAGGGTTCGCACCCTCCCTAAAGCCCCTTCCAACTCTAACAGTCTGTGCACAGGGGTGCTTCAGTGACCACTCCCTTTTCTTCTGGGGAATCAAGGAACATTACCTTCAAGATGGCAATGCAGTGGGACATGAGACCCCTGGGGAGATAAGAATAATTTGTCAGTGCACACCTTTACAGGCCCGCCTCCCTCCAGGCACCACCCCAACTCTTCATCTAGCTCTGACACACCTGGATGCCACCTGACAGCAGGAATGCCTCAGTGTCAAAATGAACAAGTCCATGAAGTCAATGAGGAAGCACCTTCTCTCCCTTCCCTTTCCCTCCTGTCCCCACCCAACCGACTCTTCCAGTTAGCGCTGCTCTCCACCAATCAAGTCATGCTCTAGCTTCTGATATGGGTCCTTCTGCCCAGAACAACCTTCCTTTTATGCTCAGCCTGGTGAACTCCTCTTCTTTCAAGACCCAAGTCAAAAGACACCTCCTCTGTGATATCCTTCATGAAATCCATCCCTACCTCCCCACCCCAGGCAACTCTACACATTGCTTCCTCCGTGTGCCCACTGCACAGTGCAGAGAGCCCCCTACTATTTCTGAGATACTACATGTAGTAGAATTCTGTCTCCACCACCAGTTTCATATCTGCAGCGCCTAGCCTAGTGTCCTGTACACAATGCCCCACAAACATACTCCTGGTGAATGAATGACTACATGATGAAGGAATGCAATGGCATATACTTCTGCACACATAGAGGCTTATGGTGGATGGAGAGATCCCTGAGGACACTGAAGACAAAGGCTTTATCCCTGGGTCCTGGGTGTCAAATTCATGGGCACCCCAAAGAAAAACAAGCACAGCAGGGGGTAACTTTGTAACAATTCTTGCCTCACATCTACAGGCCTCAAAGTTCAGGTCTATAAAATGGGGGTTCAGGACAAATACTATCATGTCTTATTCTGATTTCCTCCCTTGTGAGGGCAGGGGACAGAGCAGAAAGGGACACAGGGCTCCTGGATGCCCAGTCAAGTGCTCTGGCAAAGGAAGCAAGAGAACAGCACCGGAAGCCCCATCACCATCCCCAGGGGGCTGCAGGAAAGCAAACCATCCCCAAGGCCTTACGAGGCATCTTCAATCCAGTCTTCATTCTCCAGAATGGCCTCGATGTGGGGGTTGGTGATGACAACATCATCCAGTTCTAACTCAGAGGGTTCAGACTGGGTCTCCATGGCACCGATGAGGTCCACAATGGGCCTGGAAGGAAAAGCCCAGGGAAGCGGTTTCATGATGAATGACTGCTGCTGACCCTCTCTTCATGGAGACCCACATACCCGCCAAAAGGATGAGGGAGTGAATAAGTTAAAGCAGGGACCAATTGTCCTGGATCCAAACCTAACCCTAGTGTCACTGCAGTTATGGGAAGGGTACATGGCTAGACAGTAAGTCAAGGAGGCAGGCCAGAGCACTAAAACAAAAGAAAAGGGACACAGAACAAGATCAGCCACTAAGAAAAAGAAATTATTGTGGCTTCAACCACATTAATTACTAAGATGTGTTAAAGCTGTTTCTTTAGGACAGAATAATATTCTTTTGTAACTTATCTTCCCTTCAAGTCTACCTTTTACAGAGATGCTGAAGTTCCTATTATCCAAATCTACCTGTACCCCCGACCTGGTCTGCAGAATCACTCTTGCAAACCACCCCTCGTCCATCCCATAACTCCATCCCCTCCTACTTATACTTGAGAAGTGGGAGAAGTAACACTGCTTGCTACTTTATGGTGGGGTTCTTTAAAACATGAGACATTATAGCATTCCTTTCAATAGCAGAGCTTTCCTGTGTCATAAAAGTGGGCATGTACTAATTATTAACCACTCGCAGAAACTCTGATAGGTTTCAGAGAGATGGGCAAGAAAAAACAAGGGTCAGGGGACATGGTCCCTTAAGGATCTATCAATTAAAACACCCCTAAACTGAAAATAGAACTTTGCTTACGAAATACATTTCACACGAAGCGTGCCCTGAAGAGATCTGCACAGAGACAGTCCTATGCTGGGATTTCACACCACCATATGTCTGTTGCTTAGATGTGTGGCTGGAGTGTGGGCATCAGATTTCTGTTCCTAGGAGTTTTTGGTTGAAAAGGGATGTGGCTCATCCAAATGCTAAATGAGGAGCCAGTTTTGGATAGACGGCCATACCTTTATGCTAGGTGAACACGTTCAGTTACTTTCTCATTAGTTCAGCGACAGAGTCAGAGGTAGCTCAAGACGTTGTGGGGGCTTAAGTATTGGGAAGGACAGCCTTTAGGTACCATTTTAGAGATTAAAAAGCTGAGCCAGACCTGCCAGGCACCAAACTTCTTTCTTCTTCTGTTGGAGCCCCTCTCTCCTCCTTCCCCTCCCTAGGCCCACTCACTTGGAATCATAGCGCTGCAGCAGGTCTCGAGGTCGGCAGTAGCGCTGCCTGCAAACCACCACCAAGGCTGCAAACGAAGCCAGAAAGATAGTGGCCAGCACCCCTATGGCAACAATCACCACGGTCTCCATGGTTCTCGTGGCTCCCTCAGTCCTGGTCACATCCCGTGCATGGGCTGAAGCTTGAAAGGCAGAAGGCCTGGTAAAGAAGCAGCAAAAGAGAGTGGGGCAGTGGGGTCTTACCTGCTGCGGGGAGAAAGGAGGGAAGGGGGCGGGAGTAGGGAGTTAGGTTGCCCCAAATCACCTGCCCCAAATTTGCCTTTTCCTTTATTAAAAGAGTTTGCTCCCCAGTCGGACCAGGATGGACTTTTGTCCTGGGACAAAATTAAACATTTTCATTAGCACTGTTGTCTTCACATCTACAGCAAGTGCATGGAAGAATACCACCTCCGAAGAAGGGCAGAACCCTATCTACTGAGTGCCACCTCGATGTAAGGCAGTTTGTGTGTTAATGACCCTATGAGGTAGGTATCGTAACCCCATCTCACAGTTGAGAAAACTGGGGTTCAAGGAGGGTAAGTAATTTATCTAAGTTTATATAGTTGGGAAGCAAAACTTCAGCCACTTAAACTGAGATGAACATTCACCTTCCTTTTTTTTTTCCTTTCTAAATAGGAAAGAGAATTCTAAAAATTCTGAGAAAAGTTTTGATTGTCAGTTTCAGTATTGGAAACTTAAAACTTGTATTAGTGTTCAATATCTATTGCCTGTTTTCATTCAGAAGATTCTTTCACACCTATTTTAAACTCATAGGGCTGGGTGAAAAAGGTGAAGGGATTAAGAAGTACAAAGTGGAAGTTACAAAATAGTCACAGAGATGTAAAGAACAGCATAGGGAATATAGTCAATAATATTGTAATAACTATGTGTGGTGTCATGTGGGTTCTAGACTAATCTGGGGGATCATTTTGCAAATTATATGAATGTCTAACTATTATGCCATACACCTGAAATTAACATAAAATAATGTTGAATGTCAACTGAAATTGACAAATAAAAAAATATCATTAAACTCATAGGACAGAGGACCAAGGGCATCTCATAGAAATATGTATTCACAATGTTGTTTCACTGCAGGCCTCCCACTTGTGTCCCTTTGAGCAAGTCTCCTCCCCTCTCTGGGCTTTAATTTCTCCACCTGCAAAAAAAGAGTTCCCCCACAAGTTTCCTGCAGAAACCTGAGGGCCTAAAGAGAAGCAAGAAGCATTTTATATCATGACCCAAATTTCCTTTTCCTTTATTAAAGAAATTAACACAGGATGGTACTTATTCTCTATTTGTATTTAATTCTATGTTCAACATCTTAGAGGGTCCAAATGTTCCCAGTGTCAATCGATAAGTGTTTATTGATCATCTACTATGTGCCAAGCACTGGATTCTGGAGATTAGAGATAAATAAGATATAGGTCCCAAACTTTGAGGAGCTGGGGGAAAAGTAGACAAGATGGATGTTTGCTGTTGTCTGCTTGTCTAGTTCCTGCCCAGCTCCTCAACTCCATTTGCCTGTGCCACATGCAGAGGTATGCAGAAAGGAGAATAACGGTGCTTGTGGGATATTTTCTGGAAAAGCCTTCTTCACAAGGCAGGGGATGCGTGAGCTGGGTTTTAAAAGATAAGTAGGAGTTTGCCAAGTGGACAAGGTAGGAGACTTTGCTGGCTCATAGTGCCAAGGAGACCATCATAGAGGTCTCACATAACTGCTCCCCCCACCCCCCACCCCCACCCACCACCACCCTGCCTGGAACTCACTTGCTCACAAGAGTGAGAAGGCTAGGGTCCCTTTCACGTCTGTACCTCTGATTGTGTGGGGGGGTTGGCAGGGCTAATTCTCAGGGTCTGCCTGTTTTTCCAGTTTCTCAGTTTCTCAGTCTCTCCTAAAGGGCTATCTCCCTTAGTCCTTTTTCTTTCCTCCCTCTCCTGTTTCTCTCTCTCCATCGCATCCCCTTTTCCTCTCCACTCCCCATGTCTTTTCCCCCTCCCTCGATCTCCCCTTCTCAGTATTTCCTCTCCCCTCCCCCTGCCCCATGGCCTCCAAGACCACCCTCTTTGTTTCCTCTGTGTTCCTGTGCATTTGAGTGTTTCTCCCAGTGTGTATGAGCCTTCTGTGAGTTTCTGCCGTCTTTCTCTGTGATCTGTGATGTGTCTGTATGAGTCTTCTTTTCTCCGTTTTGTGTATTCTTCCGTGTGTCTCAAGATGAGTTTCTCTTCTTTCTTTCTTTCTCTCTCTCTGTCTCTCTGTCTCTCTCTCTGTCTCTCTCTCTGTCTCTCTCTCTCTCTCTTTCCCCTCCCCCCTTCCCCCCACTCCCTTCCTTCCCCTCTATTGGGTTCTAAATCTGAAAGGATAATACAGACCCAAGACCCTACCTCCTTCCCCCTGCCTAGCCACCTGGAATACCCACCTCAACACCCAGGACTCAAAGAGGGACACCCCACCTCCCCGGCGTGCGCCCCGCAGGGCTCCCGGGCGCATAGCTCCAACTTTCCCCAACTTGTGAGCGCTGGGACTGAACCCGCGCTGGCACCGCGGTTCCAACAAAGCCGCGGCCGGACCAGGGCTCCCCTCCCCCAAGGCAGCGACCGAGCTGGCGCCCCGATTCCCCGCACCCTGCCCGCCCGCCCCAGCGCGCCCCTCCCGCAGGATCCGGCCGGGCGGCTTGCCTGGGGCCCCTCTCTCGCAGCTCCAGGGCGGCAAGGTCACCCACCTCAGGCTGCGTCTGCAGGATGCATTCCGCGGCGCTCCCGCGGCCGGCCCCCCGCCGATGGCAAAGTCCGGGCGCGGGACTCCCGGGCGGCTCGGGCGAGCGGGGCATGCCGGGAAGGAGCTGGGCTGTCCGAAGGAATCAAGATAAGCCCCCGGCCGAGCCAAACCCCTGGCGCTGGAGCGGGAGGGAGCGACCCCAGTCGAGCATCCAAATCCCCAGCTACCAGGCGCCGCCGTCGCCACCAGGCCCCCAGGCGGGCAGGGGGTTGGGGCTGCGGGAGGCCTGGGCAGCTGGGAGGCAGTCACTCCGAGACCCAACAAGCGGTTCCCGCGCTCCTGTGGGGGCCAGGCCAGAGCAGGCAGAGTAGAGAGAGACGCGAAGGGTCCCTGCCACCCCAACCCCCAACCGCCACCGAGGCTGTCCATGCGTCCAGTGGGGGCTGGGGAGCATGAGCATTTTCCACAGTGTGACTGGTCTTTGAGGGAGTCTGCTCAGCTACACAGTCTGGTTTAAATCCTGCCTCTGCCACTCTCTATCCGTGGGCAACTTATTTCACTTCTCTGTGCCTTGGCTTCTTTATATGTAAAATGAGGCTACACAACTTGGAAGCATCCTCAGAGTTGATATAAGGGTCAAATGATACGATGCAAGCAGTGCATTTAAGAGTGCCCGGCCCAGGGTGAATGCCAATCAGTGACAGCTCTTATTACAGCCTTACCCCAGCTGGGCAGACAAGCTCACCCCTAACAATTGCCCTGCCAGGGGCAAGAGTATTAATGCAGGACCCCGGCTGACAGTCCTGTCCCCACTGTTCACATTCGACTGCATCCCATACCAGAGGGAGTCTCACATGCATTCACAGGGACACAGCCCCTACCTTGCAAAGAACCATCCCCTGGACATCCCTAAAGATGCCCACACCAGGCTGTGCAGGGTGTCTTGGAAGGATGAAGGTCCATGTACCACCTGGAAGCAGGCTGGGGGCTTCTTGGGCAGAGATCTCAAGTCCAGGGTACCAGAAGTGTGGTCTATGAAGCATGCACTCTAGATGGCCATCTCTATTGGCCCTTGAACTCTTAGCCCTGTAAAGAGGCAGGACCAGGGCCAACTAAAGCCTGGGGCGAAGGGCAGGGGACCAATTCACCATTTTAAGGTCAGGTGACAAGTACAAAGGATGGAGACCGGGTCCCAGGCAGTTTAATGCAAGCCTGCAAACTGGTAGCCCCCTAGCCATCAAGTCCACAGAGGTGTTTTTTTTGGCTTACAGTTTTTAAAAATTCAACTTAGTTGCCAACATTTTTAAAAATCAGGAATTTCACTTATACCTCTAGATTTCCAGCTTCTCTGGAAAATGCATAAGATCTCTAAAAATGCAGCCTACATTCCATTGATAGCAACAGTCAGAAGGAGAGTGGTGGCTGCTGTCCCCAGGCTTGCTCTCCAGGCTCACCACCTTCCCCACTGCTTACAACATAAGCACATGCACTCACACCTCACTCTTTTTGTTGACTGCCTGTCCCTGTGGGCAGTTGTGGTTTCCTTTCCATTGGCACTAAGGAATGAGAAGGCTGAGCAATGATTTTATTACTCTCTAAAGTGCTTTTATGAAGAAACTACAATCTTTGTAAGGAAAATGGGCCTACAACAAAGCAGCAAACATTAGAATGGGTGATTGGGGACAATAAGAGTCTCCACTTCTGGGAGCTGCTTTGAGAAGAACTGAGCTCTATTTTTGCTTTAGGTGATTTAGACATTTATGACTCTGTAGGAGAGATGTCAAGAAAGTGTTAACCTTAGGGAGTTTATAACACAAGTAAAAAGGATTTACCAAAATAAGATAACAAACAGAGAGAGAGAGAGAGAAGGAAGGAAGGGAGGGAGGGAGGGAGGGAGGGAGGAAGGAAGGAAGGAAGGAAGGAAGGAAGGAAGGAAGGAAGGAAGGAAGGAAGGAAGGAAGGAAGGAAGGAAGGAAAAGTTCAGCTGCTGCGTGGAGCTGACTGGGTAAATGCCTCAATTAACCACCCACTACCAAGTGCTGGGAGGACAGAGGAGTACCAAAGTTGGGCCAGTGGCTCTCCTAGCCAGCTGCTTCTGCAGTTCTGGCAACTCCTGCCATCCCAAAGCCCTGAAATCTCTCTGGCTTGATCTGAGAAGACCTTGTATGACAATCAGTGTTCTTACTTGTAAGCAACAGAAACTGATAGATTGTTCCAAGTGGAAAGGGTAGTTGAATGGACATGGGGTGTCCACAAAGTCAATGGGAGACTGAGGCTCAGATTAGGAAATAGGCAGGCACCACAGAGGCTCTAGGGAGCCCCTGCCCTGAAATGACTGTGACCCTCCTTTCAACTTTATCCTTTATTCCAGGTTCTAAGTCCTGGGTAGGACCTCACCCTATCTGCTTGCACTGTGGGAGGTGAGACACAGGAGTATCCTACCTTCATGTATTTCTGCAGGCAAGAGGATTTCCCCCCAGCGAAGTAGGAGGGATGGTTTGCTGGACTGTGCCCAAAATTTAAACACCCCTATATATGGCCTCTCTCTAGGAAGTCTGAATATCAAACTGTGTAGCAAGGGTCCCCAGATGGAGGGCCAAACCCCATGATTAGAGATGAGAAGTCAACAGGTTGGAAATGGTGCTGACCACGGTGAAGAGGGAAGAAGCTGGTTTCTGGCCAGTGGTTGAAGCTCATTCTTTGCCCAGGCAAGGGATGAACATTTGTTGAGCACCTACTATGTACCAGACACTGATTAGGCATCTTACATGCCTTATCTCATTTGATCTTCTCACCAGCCCTGAAAAGTCAGTATAATTATGTTTGCAAGGGAGGAAATAGACTCGGAGGGGTAAGGCGACCTCCTCAAGCTCTTTCAGCTTGTAAGTGGTAGAGCAAGGAGTAGACAAGACTCCCGGCACCAAAGCCCCTACAACCCAAACCAGGAAACTGCAAGCTTCACCTCTAGCCCCTGTCTCTGGGCAGCAGCCCCTTCCTTCCAGACGGATAGAACCAGTCAAGTGCAACAAACCCCTCCTGTCCCAGTAAGTAAAGCTCCTCACACTGCTTATAACCCCTGATAAACCCTCCTGACCCACCTTTGGACCATCAGAGGGGCAGCAGAGTGGCATCCTTTACCCCTACCAGGTAGGCGGTTATAAGTAGGAGCCTGAGCCAAGAAAATTGCCATTTGAGGTCTGCCTCCTCCACGCAGTAGCTATGTGACCCCAGAGAGTTTACTCAGTCTGAGTTTTCCATCCATAGAATGGGCATAGCAGTAAAACCTACAGCCCACAGTTGTTCTGAGGATTAAATAAAATGATACATTTAAAGTACCTGCCACATAGGAATTATAATGGTGGTTATGGGGTACTGCAGAAAGGGAGGGATGGGGAGCTATTGTTTCATAGGTACAGAGTTTCAGTTTGGGAAGATAAAAAATGTGCTGGATGGAGATGGATGGTGGCGATGGTTGCACATCATTGTGAATGTACTTAATGAAGGTGAACTGTATTCTTTAAAATGGCTAAAATGGTAATGTTTATGTTATATATATTTTATAACAAAAAGTGTTCTTCACAGCATGGTAGAAAAAAATGGGGCCTCTTTGACGTTCCTTAAACATGCCCAATTCACCCTACCTCAGGGCATTGCTGTGCCTTCTGCCTGGAATCCCTAGCACTGTTATTCCCATGGCTCACTCCCTCCCTTTGCTCAAATGTCTGCATAAGAGTCACCTCCACAGAGAAGTCTTCCCTGATCACATCATCTAAAGCAGCACCTTTCAATGTCCTCATTCCCCTCTCCCTGTTGTGCTTTTTTAACCACATTTGTCACTACCTGACAATACACTAAATATTTGTTTGTTCCTCTCCTTCCTGAATATAAGTTTTATGAAAACAGGGACTTTACTGTCTTGTTCTCTGCCGACCTCCAGCATCTAGAACAGTGCCTGGCACTTAGTGGGTGCTCAATAAGCACTTGTGGAAGAAGTGAAAAGAAAGCTTTTGTCACTGTCATTCTACAGTGGAGATAGGAACTCTAGACCCATCCCCAGCTTCCAGAAACCTGGAGTGTGGCAGCCACTGAGAGGCTTACAACAGGAGGGTTAAGTTCATAGAAACTTTCACAGAGGGCAAGGCACATGCATTGGAAAGAAAGGAAGGTTGAGCTGCATTAGTCACAATTTAAAATCCCCAATTTGACTGTGAGTCCATGCTTGCTTTAAGTGTTTGGGCCCTTGTATGGGCTAGTGAACAGCTTTCCCAGGAGAGAGGCCACGGTGGGAGGGGTTGTGTACAGGCAGGTCAGGCCTTCTCTGAGCTATGGACACGGACAGAGACCATGGTGAAGCCATGGTTTGTCCCCCTTGCAGGAGCAAAAGCCAGCAAACTCTCAGAACTGCTGCCCGGTGGCTGGCCTGAGCAAGGCGGAAGTGAGGTGGGGGTGGAGGAGGGAGGGCTGCAGCTAGCAGCTCAGGGCCGGGCCAGGATCCCCACTGGGGACAAAGGCCAAGTTCGCATTTCCTCTAAGTCAAGGCAACTGGCCCAGTGGACATAGAGACGGTAAATAGAGATTTTTCCCAGGGGACATACAGGCATACGAACCTGGGCAATGGGGAGAAAAAGGAGGGTAAAAGATATTTCTGAAAACTCTGAAGACAGACTTCACAGCCTTCCTTTCTTGTCCATTGTAGTATTTTACCACCTCTATAGAATCAATGGAACTCTTTCTTGCTATAGGTGTTTAGGGTGTAATTAATGGGCAGGTGTGTATAAGGGGAAATAACATCTCATATTTTATTTAATGCAGTTGAGGCTGGTTCAAGAATGGATTTAATGTTATTAATAAGGGTCTTCAGCTTTAAATTCGACCCATTGGCATCCCCCTTTTTCTAATGTTTCAGCATGATTGTATGAAACACAGTTGCCACTTTTTAGATTTTTTATGTGCCTGTACTGTGTTAAGTAATTTACACAGACTCCATAATTATTACAATAATCCCTGAATGTAGGTGTTATTTTCCCTCACTTTACATACGAGGAAACTAGGGCTCAAAGAAGTTAAATACATTTCTACAACTAGTAAAGCTGAGATTTGAACTGGAATTGTCTGTCTGAAAGCGTGCCATGTCATCAAGCACCAAGCATGGTGCCTAGCCCATAACATTTGCCCCAAATATTTGGTTTTGAATGACCTGAATTAATGGGTTTTCAAGATCCCATTCACCGAGTGTCTCACCAGCTCTGGGAGACAGGAATTATCTCTATTCACACAGGGGACACTGAGAATCTGGGAGGTTCAATGATCTGTCGGAGGAGCCACAGCTACTAACTGGCAGGGCTGGATGTGCGTTAAATCCATCTGACTCCAAGTCCTGTGTGTGTTCTTCTTAGACCCTCCTTCAGGACTCTGTGCTCTCTCAGTCTTGGAAGGGACATTAGCCATCACCTTGCCTATGATGGATTTCTCAGTGACTGGGAGTTCCCTGCCTATAATGAAATTCATCTGTCATTAAAGTTTTTTTATTTCTCCTTAAAATTTATGAAATCTACCTTGGTATAAATATCTAATAATAATACTTTAAACCAAAGCACTATGTCAGTGTAAGAAACACTCTCATGTATGTTATTCATTTTCATGTACATTAACTTAACTTTCACCACAACCTTGTGCACTGGGCATTACCATCACCACCTTGCAAATGTGGAAACAGACATGGTCAAGTGATTACCTAACTACAATTTCAGCGCAGACTCTTTCCACTACACCAGGTTCCCCCTTAGTTCAAAGTCAAGTTCAAACTGAGGATTGTGAGATGAGAGAGAGGAAGAAGGTTAGAGGTGAGTCGAACAGTCTTTTTCCATTTCTTGATCTTAGAAACCATCTTCTTCACCTGCCTCACTCCAGGGTTCACACCTCAGCAACACACCTTCATTTCACCTTATTGTGCTTAGGCTTAAAACCTGATTTGCTAACCACTTAAAGTGAAAGATAAACAGCAGGTCATGGTAAAAGCTAATTAGAACAGTAAAAGTACCTTTGGTCATTGCAAAGGGGGTTAGGTATCCTATCTTGGACTTCTTTGTATTTCCCTGTTGGTGGGACAACAGGGTATCCCTAGCTAAGGGATACCCAACTCCTTGGCCCAGAAGTCAAGCTCAGTACCTATGATGGGTGACAGGACTCGAGGAGGAACCCAGGTTTCCCTCTAGACTAAGCCAGATTCCAGTGCTTGGGTCAGGAGGCACTGAGACATACGAAAACATTGGGACTCTCTTAGTTCCCAAGGACGGTCAACACTCAGGAGGAGGTGGAGAGTGGGGAGCCCACACTCAGCTCTTTAGTCAGCTGAATGACATTTTCCAAGGACAACTGCAGGCTAGAAGAAGCTTGTGTCTAAACCCTAGCAGGGCTCTGGGAATGCCCACAGCCATCCCAGGATGCTTGTTCCAGATCCCCAGGAAAGCAGGAACCAGCAGAGAAGCCCAGGTCTGAACTAATAGCTCCCAAATTGCCTTCAGCACCCCAACTGTCCACTTCTAGTCACCTACAGAGCAGCAGCCTCTTCATCCCCATATAGAGTGTAGGGCCAGATGCATAGGCTACTGTGAGAGATAGCTATGGAGAGAAGGAGAGCCGAGTGCCTCCCAGGTGAAGCAGAACAACTCCCCGCCCCCCCGCCCTGGTTAATTTATACCAGGTTGCTTCAGGGTCCACCAACCATCTCACCCTGAGAGGGTAGCTTCAAGGAGTAGTCACTGGGTGTCACCATTGCTTCTCAAGCAAGTGTCCTCATGGTTTTGCTAAAACTAAAGGGTGCTGGAGAGAGATGATTCCTTCCTTGAGACTCACTTTACAGGCTTGAGATCTTCTGTCTCTAACAAGCTAACAGCTCTTCTGACTCCCTCGGACCTTTGCTCAGGCTGTTCTCTGAGCCTGGACTCTTTCCCAATGCAAAGCACCTTCTCTTCCTGCATGTCACCTACCCAGATTTTCCCAGACCCTCACATCTAAAGCACATCATCCCATTTATTCCTTCTGCTCCTAAATTATTGTATTTTTACACTATTATAATTGTCTTGTTTTTTCCACAGTTGGGACCAGCCTGCACATTTGATACTTACTATATATATTATGCTAAGTGCTACATAGATAATCAGCACCATAAGTCTTATACTCAAAGAGCAAACAGATCCCTTTTCACTTTATTTTTTGGTTCCTATAAATCAAGGTAGGGGTGCTTAATTTTTTTTTTTTTTTTTTTAGTCATCAGTTTACTCCAGTGCAGCAGCCTCCTTCAGGCTGGAGCGGGGAGTGATAACAATTATATAGTGTTATAGGTTGAATTGTGTCCTCTAAGAAGACAATACGTAAGCTCAAAACAGGGAAGGAGCATGCCTATGAAAAATGAAAAAGTTGTAGGCAACAAGCATAATACACACACAGCAACAGAAAATGGCTTTTAATTTTTTTTTTTTTTTCACAAATTAAGTCAGAGGCTAAAAATACCAGACCTCAGCTCAGGGTCCAGGCATTTAGCATCAAGACTCCTGTTGCAGCAGGTACTTCTCAGATACCTTGTCCTTCACACAGCCCACTGACATATCCGTTTGTTTTTTTTGTTTGTTTTTTTGTGTTTTTTTGTGTTTTTTTTTTTTTTGACAAGTGCTATCATTTCAAAGACAGAACTACTCAGAACCACTCCATTTATTCAAAAACTCTTCCAAGAGGATCTTTGCTTGACTGCTTCAAGGATCTCTCTGCTGGTAACGACTCTTCTGTGGTTGTAGAAGGACAGCCTAACCGCCTCCAGGCTAAGCCACTCCAGTCGCCAATCTTCCAGAGTGCCCAGTGCATCTAAGACCCAGGAGCACCCACTGAAGTCTGGGTGGGCCTGGGGGAGAAATGGTACTAGGGTGAGACAGAGAAGTGAAAGCCTCCAATAGTGAGCATATTTTGGTCTAATCCAGCGCCCAGTACCCATGGCTCCCATGGATTTATGCACCGCTGGAATCACATGACCCACCAAAGGGATAATGATAGGAATGTGATTAAAGAAACGAGTCCATTGTGCCTATCAGTTGTCTCTGAGGAACAGAGGTGAGAGGGATTAGTAGCAGGTGGGAAAGAAACCCCTTATCTAGATAATACAAACTAACTCTTGTCACTTTAACTTTTCTGCCTCTGTTTTTCCTGATAGAATCAGAGTTAACATCCAACACCTTCTAGGGATAGAAAATATAATTTTAGAATGTACTTTCACACTATGTATTTCATGTTAGTAAGCATTTTACTTTAACACTTCTCAATTTCCAGCCTTACTTCCTTGTGCCAACAGGATCTCTAGCCAAGCTGAAAAACTTACTCTTCCTTGGATGAACGTGTCCCTATGTTTTCTGGTCTCTATGCCACTGTTTATCTGTCATGCCCAGACCCAACTCCAAATTTCAAATTCTATCTTTCCTTTAAGGCTCCTCCCAAGGGCCACCCCCCCACACACACCCCTGCTTATCTACATTCCACACAACCCTGAGCCCCTCCTCCCACAGAGAACCAGAGCACCTTGTGTTCTCAAACCCGATCACACACTATGTCATTCGTGTTCTTGTCTAAAGTGAGAGGGGCAGCTGGAGTAGTCAAAAGAACGCTTCCTTGAGGATCACCCACCCAGGGCTCTAATCCTAACTCGGACTGAGCATGGGACGTCATGTAAGCAGGTTGCATTCTCACCCTGGGCCTCAATTTCTTTTTGTGAAAGGAAAGGCTGGTTCTAATAATGTACAAGTCTTTCCTCAATGCCCTGCCACAGCAGGATTGTGAGCCCCTTACAGCAGAGACTGCATCATTCTCACCTGAGCTCCCGCAGCACAACTGGCTCACACTTAAGACACTCATTACATCTATCCAACCAACACCTTATTTTGTCCTCGTGGCATCCTGAGAGGCTGACCCAAGGCACAAACCCAACCCTTTTGAGGCTTGAAGAAGCACGGTGACCTGCCAGACCCATGCAGTTAAGGACAGGTCAAAGAAAGTCTAAACATAAGAGGACTGCTTAGTCCAAGTGCTCCCATGTAGGGTCCTTCCAGCCAAATGCAGGATCTCTAGCAGTGGTTCTCAACTGGGGATTTTGCCTTTGGGGGATGTTTGGCAATGTCTATAGACGTTTTTGATTGTCACAACTGGGAAGGAAGGTGCTACTGGCATTTAATGGGTAGAGGCCAGAGATACTAGGCAACATCCTGCAATGCATACGACAGCCCCTCCCTCACCACAGCAAAGGAATTATCCAGTCCCATAATGTCATAGTGCTGTCTGTGGTCGAGAAACCCTGCTCTATATCACATACCTTCTCTCCTCCTGTATATCCTTAATCTCATTTTCTCTTCTCAGGATAAGCAACAAATTCCAAATGATACTATGGGAATCCAGGGGATTTTGGTACAATAACACACATGATTACTTGGTCTTGCTTCATCATCATAAAGAAGTAAAATTCAAAATCACATCTTAGCACATCTTTCATAAAATTTCTTACTCCCTTCTCAATTACTTCTTTTGAAGGGGGAGACTTCCCCAATTTTGTTTTCTATGATTGGTACACTGTGGGGTAAGGTTGAGTGGGCACTTGAAGGTACCCCACTTTAGGTACCTTCTAAGTACGGAGCAACATTTAATGAAAACCTGATAGATGCAACACTTCAAAGTGATAGAACAGGCTAGGTGACGAATCCCTCCCTACAAGAAAAGAGGAGGCCATTTAAGAATTAGATTACAGATTCCCTGTCAACAGATACAAGAAAGAGAGGCATTAAGAACTCAGGTGTTCAGAGCTGCTGCCAACAAAAAAAAAAAGCAAGGGGAGAAGATAACAGCTGTTGGCAGATTGGGTTTGCAGAAGCTATTTGCATGCAACTCTTCAGGAACTCAATGTGTAAAGAAGGACTCGTGTGTCAGAATAAGTTGAAGTCAAGAACACACCCAGGGCCATTAACACGATACCTTGTCTTGGTCATCCTAAACTTCCAGAGAGCCCCAACTCACTTGCTTTAGAATTTTTCTCATGTATCCAAAATAGACCTCCTTCTTCTTCCTCCTCTTCTTCCCAAGGACTGAGCTGATCCAGTCATACTTCTTTTTGGCTGGGATATAAGTTTTAATCTTCTTAGGGAATCTTAGGCCACGTAAGCAAATGAAGTACATGTGGAAGGCTTAATCCTTACACCTCCAGCTCAGAGCACTGGCCGTAGGCAAGTGTACGATCTGAAGAGATTTTATAGGGAGAGCGGGAAGGCACTCTTTCCTATTAAAATAAGTGTTAGTGAATGCACCCGCAACAGATGAATGCTCCCAGAATCCTTAAGAGATATTAGCTGTAGAGTTGAAAGCAGTCTAGTGTTATATTCCTGAAAGGAGCATGAGGCAGGAAACTCAAAATCTTGAGCTTTCTTCTGCTCTATCCCACGCAAAAGAAAGTGGCCACTTAGACGTAATGGCCATCTGTTTTCCAGGCAATTCTCATCTCAAGTTATTCTTTTTATGTGTCTAACTCCAGGTGTTCTTATTACAGTGGCTTTTAGCCACAAAGATTTCAATTCAAAAGGACTGGGAGTGGAATCCTAGAAGCTGTAGGTTTCTAAAGCATTCCAGGTGAATCCAATGACCAGCCAGGTCTGGGATTCACTGGTCTCTAAAACCTTCCCAAAGCAATAACACAGATTTGAGGTTGGGACAGCTCTTCATGGGTGTTATGCTTATGCCCTGTGTATTTGTATCTGCATTGGGAGAGAAATATATCTCCTGAAGGCAAGTACATACCTGATCATGCAATAGCAATCATGAACTCAGGTGGCAAAACATGAATAGGAAAGCCAGGATGTCACTGTACCTTCTAGACTGAACATTGAGGAATTGTAGATAGAGAGGCCGTGAACTCCCTGTAATTAGTATATCAGTTCAGCTACAAGGATGTGACCAGTCTGACACAAACCAACAGATAAGATGACACCAGAGAAGCAGCATGTCAAAAGAAGAGAAGAACCACACTAAAACAGACACCCTTTTCTCCCCCATCTAGTTATGAGCCCATCAAAGCCCATCAAAGCCCATCAAAGCCCTAGCAGATATAGTAGTACTGTCAGCTTACACTGATTGAGCCTTAACTATGTGCCAGATCCTATGCTAAGTGCCTAACATACTCTCTTTCATTTAATTATCATAGCAACATTATTAAGTAAGGTATTAGTATTACTCTCACTCTACAGAAGAGGAAACTAAGTCTCAGAGGGGTTAAGTGACTTGCCAGGTCACATACGGTGCATAAGTGGAAGAACCCACCTGAGTCTTTGCTTCTAACTCAGCACTCCACCACCTTCCAAACCTGAACACCAGAGCCCCACTCCCCTTATAATTAGTTACATATGCATGCTCTGCACAGTTGCTATGTGTATTTATTCATTAATGGATAACTCTAAATGTAACTTATTCATAATGTAAACTAAGTTCTTATGAATTAATCATTTGATAACAACAGAAGCTAGACTGAATGCTTCTATGAAAGGAAAAAGTGATTTCCTTTTACCCGGTTGTCAAAGCCATGTCTCATCTACCACCCCACTCCTATTCTCATTTCACCAGCTCCATCTCTCACTATTTCTCTATTTAGAAATGTAATATATGCACAGAGCACATATTATATGATGAAGTGAATTGGGGGTTTTAATGCAAAGAAGTAAACACAAACTGTCAGGTACTGTCAAATCTCTGTGGAATGGCACACACTTCACTGGACTGGGGGCAATGGGAAGGGTTAGGCAGGAGGGAACTACGCCAGCACTGTAATGTCGAGAGGATGCTTGAGAGCATTTGGGGAAGGTGAAAAGGAACAGATGGGGTGTTGCTATTGGGAGTGTAGCACAGAAGTCCTGGCCAGATGGCATTCACATGTTCAAAAATATTCTGCAAATTTTAGTCCCCTACTAAGTGCAAAACCCATAGCCATACATGGAAATGGTAATAGATTCCCAATAGGAATCACAAAAGTCACCCAGAGAAAAATCATAGGATGATCAGAAGACTCACAGGCAGATATAAGAAATCTGAATACGCTAACAAGGACATGCAATAAATTATTACCTGCTAATAACTTCCCTATCCTAGAGATGAAGCAATTTTATTAATAGCGATACTTGCATATGTTTATTGAGTGCTCACTACTCACCTTGAATTATATGAAGCATTTTGTAATCATCATTTCATGGTTTTAATACTGAGAGATGGGTTTTATCATCTCTTTAGTAAAGATAAGGAAATTGAACCATATACAGAAAAACTAATTTGTTCAAGGTCACACAGGTAGCAAGCTGCAGAGCTGGGAATTAAACTCTGGTGTGTCTGACAACAAAATTCCCATCAATATTTCTCCAGGTTAAACCCCCTGCCCACCTGCAGCAGAATCTTCTGGACTGCTTATTAAAACGAAGACTCTGATATAGGTATCTAAAGTTTTGGTGCCACTGCACCACCACTACCTCCCAAGTGTGGGAGAAATGCTACCCTGAACCAAATCCTATTCAGAAGAGAAGAGCTCATTAGAGACTTAAGAAGGATGGAAATGCTAGGAGAAAGTGACTGTGACATGGCTAAAAGATAAGCACAGGCAGACACAGATCTCAGAAATGGAGAAGGTGGACTTCAAAGAGATCAGAGAAAATAGAGAGGATTCTGTGGATAGAAACTCTAAAAGGCAGGTCAACTCAAGGGAAAACAGGAGGCTCTTCCTTAACTAGCTAGGACTTTGGCTCCCCTCCTGGATTAGAATTCCCTTCGACCTGGTCCTATCTTGGTGGAATATCAGATCCAAAGGGCAAACCAAGTTCATAAAAAGGGATGGTGAGTAACAAGAGCAGTAGGGAGCTGGTTGGAAAATGGGGCATGGAGTGAGCCTGGGCAGTGATTCAGGAGTAAGAATGACTGAAAGGGTCTTGGAATCTGATTTTAAGTGGAAATGTCTGCAGGGGATGGGAGCAGCCTAAGGAGTCAAACAGCCCAGGCAGGTCTAGGTATTTTAGCATATTGAAGAGGGGATGCAGGCATTGGGTGAGATATTGGATTACATGAGCTCTGAGGTCTGCTAGGTTCTGTAGGTTCTACTTTTAAATCATTGAAACTTTCCCCTTGTATCATTTCTCTAGGGTTAGGTTGTCAGAATTTGGATAGAAGTACTACTCATATTATTTCTACCTCTAGATAGTCTGAAGACTTAATCCAATTGATTGGAAAAGGTCAGAGGATCACACTGTGCATTTTAATGTCATCTTATTTCATGATCTTAACTCCAGGAGATGGGCGCTGCTAGGCTCACCAGCTGGGAAACTCCAGGTGAATGGCAGGAGGGATTTGGGAGGCAGATTAGAAGATGTCACCTTGAGTACAATGTCATTCCTCCTGGAATGTCAGTTCTACAGATACTAAACAAATATTAACGATGGGTGATATTAGTACTAATTATTTGCTGCTTTGTCAGGTGGGGGGAAGAAAATTCCTCTGTGCTTAGTTTGATTATGTTAAAAGGAGCTTTATCTGCATTATCAGTCATTCCAAAGAGCTAAGGAAAGATCCTTGTCCCCAACTCAACACTGTCACAGGAAAGCACAGCTGGGCTACAGAGAAAGCGGAGAAAGAAATTCCTTGAACCTAGAGCCAGGTCTTTAGCAGTTGGCCAGCTGATTCTCTGTCCTTCACAGCTAAAGCTGAGAAGATGAAATTTTTAAGCCCTTTTCTGGGCTTTCAGGATGGTTCAGTACAGTGACCTCTGCTATGAAAACTCCCTTTCCTTTTGAGATATCTATCTATGCAGTGAAAGCCAGAGGTAAGAGCCAGTGGAGGGAGCCACAGTTGGGCGAGTCATCAACAACACTGGGCAGGCAATTGTTGGGTCTGTTTTTACTTAAAAAATGTAGTCTTCAGAAACCTTAGAGAGCATATATGCTGCCTTTGATGTATCGTTCTTAGTTCAATCCAGCCTTATGCATGAAAGAGGAGGAAGTATGTTTTGAATAATATCTGAGGCAGAGAGTTCCATAGCATTTCTATTTAATTGTGAGAGTATCACGAAGTTATTTTGCAACATAAATTTCTCTTTCTACTTTTGGTCTAGAAGAAATGGGGTTTATACAATAAATTTATAAAATACCTTTTGAATATGCTGTGTGTATGTTGTGTGACTGTTTTCCTTAGCCTTTCTTCTTATGTCCTGCAGGACTCTTGCTGAAATGAGTTGTCTTCCTGGATGCAAAGCACCTGGAAAGAGAGGGAAGGTGGGGCAGCCCTAAAGCACTCTGGGAAAGTAGAATGGGAGCAAATATTTGCTGTAGAAAATTCAAAGTTGATTTCCATGGATAACCCAGAGCAAATTCTCTACAGCAGTTATCTACTACAGAAGGGTTTCTGAAACAACAGCTTTTGTTCAGTGTGAACACAGAGTGTGCAGATCTGGCCCCAGTGGAGAAGTGAACACAGCTCTGAGACCTGCTTGCAGGTCTGCTGCACAAAGACAGATTTTTAGATACATGAGGCATAGATTCACAGACCATTCCACATTCATTTATCAAGCAAGTATTTAAAAGTTTCACACCCTAGACACGGTGCTACTAGGCACCAGAGTGGCATACAAGAACAGAGCAGTCAGCTTCCAGTCCTCATGGCCCTTATGTCTAATAAGAGAGATGGACAATAGGCTCAAGTGCATCCAGTGCTGTTATAGAAATGACACTTCCAGGGTACTGTGAGAGCACAGAGGAGGGACAGCTAATCCTGACTTAGAAGATCACGGAAGCCTTCTTGGAGGAAATGATGTGGAGGCTGAGATCAAGGGCTAAGCAGAAGTTAGTTAGGCCATAGGGGTGAGGAGTGACAACAGTCAAAGAATTTCAGGCAGAAAACAGGATGTACCCTCTCTGGGGCACATGACCATATTTTACAGGTAAGGTAAACGTTAAATTATTTTGTTTTTAGAATTGTTTGTTTAGTGCTTATAATCTCCTAGCATGTCTATGGCAACCACAGCTAACATATTCTGTATCATAGTTTTCAAAGTATATGCTGTTTTTTCAGTATTGGACGGTCTGCAAATTTCTGATGTGACTTTCGCTTCTAAGTGTCATTTGATTTCTTAAAAATAAACTTTTTATTTTTGAAGTTTTAAATCATAATTTATTTTTAACTTTATATTTTGAAACAATTTCAAACTTACAGAAAAGTTACAAGAATAATATAATAATGTTTTTTAAAAAGCTCCCATATATTCTTTAATTATACTTACCAATTACTAACATTTTGTTACATTTGCTTTATTCATTTATATCTATCTACATATATATATATATATATATAACCTATTATTATTACTATTTTTGCCAAATAATTTGAGATATCATACCCTTTACCCCTAAATACTTTAGAAGGTGTCTCCTTAAAGCAAGGACATTCTTTTACAGAAGTATAATACAATGATCAAATTCAGGAAAACTAACAGTGAAACTAAATATGTTACTATCTAATATAGAGTCTGCATTCCAATTTCATCAATTGTCCCAATAATGTCCCTTACATTTTTCTAGTTTGAGATCCATTCCAGGTCACACATTGCCTTTAGTTGTGGTGTCTCTTTGGGGTCCTTTAAGCTGGACAGGTGCTTCAGCCTTTCTTTGTCTTTCATGCCATTGCTATTTTTGAAGAGCACAGATCAGTTTTATAGAATGCCCCTTAATGTGGGTTTTTATGATGATTCTTTGTGATTAGATTCAGTGACGCATTTTCAGCAGGTGACTGATGTTATGTCTTTTTTAGGAGATCAGATCATTCATCACATCACTCATGATATCAGTGTGTCTCTTTTATTTTGGATTTCAGTATATTTTAAACCGTAGCATGAACTTACATATCTAAATGTGTTTATATTCAAATTTAATCACAAAGGAGATTAATAATGAACTAACCTGCTCTATGTTACCTTGTTTGAATGCGGACTTCATTGTTTAGTTTCTCCTGCCATCTCTGCATATCTTGGAACTTCTTGTAAATATGTCATTGATTAATACAATTATGGCTGAGCACTGGCCTTTAAAAAGGCTGGATGCAAAATCATAGGAGTAACAAATTACTGCTTAGCCATGTTAATCAGAATTTTTTTGACATCATACAACCAAAACAACATACAAAGGTACATTGGAATCCCAAGGCTGATTGAAGGTGATGGTGAGCCACACTGGACAGATCTGGGTTCATCAGAAGAGCCTCATTGGTCTCACTGCCTGATTTTATACTAATTTGCGCTATTAAAATAAATTTATAAAATACCCTTTGCATATGTTGTGTATATGTTCTATATATTGGGCTCATGTACAAGATATTATTAAAACAAGAGTTCTCTTGCTTTGGCCATTTGAAAACCATAGCTGTATACCACTATAGATCATACCTACTGTACAATATCTTTTGTTCTAATAACCCCAGGGCTCAGGAAATACACATACATCCATTTACCAATGAGTCATTGAGTGTGGTTGCTGGTTGCTCCAAATTGCACAAAATTTGAGATTTCTTTTCTTTTTGAAATTCAGTTCTATTTATGTTAAAACATACCAATACAAACATTTTAGAAATGTACCACACCCTGTGTAATCACTTAATTAGCCACTGACTGACCCACACAAATGACCCAAGCAAAGGACAGTCCTACTATGGAAAGTGTCTAGCACAGAGATCTTATTCCACAAATGAGAATACTGAGATCCAGGGAGGTGTCTTTGGAAAGAGAGCTGCTAATGGTAGTCAGACCGCAGCTCTGCCTGTGCCAGGGGTTGGAGCAGCTTTTTGATGGCGGAGGTACTCCCTTGGGAGACGATCAAGCTGCCTTACCCTCTTTCTTGGCCAGGATGAGTTGTTGGCAACTGAAGTTGAAGCAAGCCTTGAGCGAGTTTACTCATCTCAAATTCAGCCATAGAGTTGGAGCCCATCCAGGTTTTTGGGGGCTTCTAGATTTCCTAGTAGATTTTGGAAGAGAAGATGGTCCTAACAGGAACAGAGGGCTTAGAGGAGCTGCTTTAGAAAGCCATATAGGATATATTTTCATTGGGAAAATTCAGTCTAAGTTCCAAAAGAATTTTCCAAGCTCAACCAACGTATTTTAAATTAGAGACCACTTAAACTCATTCCATTCCATTGAGCCATTTATAATTTCACATCTACATGTGCAAGGCAGTACAATAGCTACTTGGTAGGTGCCAAGGTGAGTATCAGGAAGTTTAGGACATGGCCTCATGTTCAGGAAGCCTACAATAATTCCAGGGAGATGATACATACATATATTAAAAACTTAGCAATATAAGGGAATGTTTGATGACATGTTCAAATGGGTGGAAGATAAAAGTGGGTCACGGAACATTGGAGAAGAAAAGCAGTCTGCCATTTGGCTAAAAGTCAAACAAACAGGATGAAATTGCAGCTTCCTAGCCATGTGGCAAGTTACTTAAGCTCTCTAAGACGCTAGAACAGCTCGGGTAATTTTTGTCGTCCCCAACATGTTAGCTATTGTTATTATTATCTCTCAGTCTGAACGTGAACCATCATTTCAAGGATGGAAAGGACGTGAGCAGAGGAGCAAGAGTGCGCTTCGCATCAGGGTGACAGACTCATAACGAATTATCTTCGCGAAAAACTCCACAAGCTACTTTTGTCATTTTGTTGTCATTTACCTAGCACTGGCGCGAGGAAACCTGATCCCACCTACCCTCCCACGTCCTTCCTCCTCGGCACCGCCCTCCGGAGATCCCGGCGCCCGTCCCCAGGGGGCGCTGCCGCCTCGCCTCCGAGCCCGGCCCGGCGCGCGCCCCCGCGGCCCGCCCCGCGCGTGCGCGCCGCCCAGGTGAGGAGGCGGAGGCCCGCGCGGCCGCGGGGCGGGCGTCTCGGCCGGCGGGGCGGGCCGAGGCGGAGCCGGAGAGATCCGGCCCGGCCGGGGCGGGGCGGGCGGCCGCGGGGCTGTGGCCAGACCCAGGCCAGAGGCGGGACCAGCCGCCGCCGTCTCCGTCTCGGTGTCCCGTCCCCCACAGCGCCAGGCAGCCGCCGCGCGAGAAGCGGAAACTGCCGGGTGCGCCGCGCCGACTGGGAGCCCGCCGAGGAGCAGCGGGGCGGCCTCCGTCCGCCCAGACCCCTCTCCGCAGCCCCCGGCCCCGCCCGAGCTCGCCGCGCGCCCCGACCCCGGCCCCGCCGCCCGCGCGTGCCCACCTGAGCCGTCGGCGCCCACCTGAGCCCGCGCGCCGGCACCATGGCGGAGCAGGAGAGCCTGGAGTTCGGCAAGGCGGACTTCGTGCTGATGGACAACGTCTCCATGCCTGAGTTCATGGCTAACCTCCGGCTCAGGTGAGGGCGGCGCAGCCGCGCGCGGGGGCGCGAGCCTGCGCTTTCCCGAGGAGGGGCGCCGCGGCAGAGCTGCGGGATTGGGGGCGGCCGGGGGCGCGCCGAGCTCGAGGGATGGAGTGCGGCCGCTTTGGGGTGTCACGGGCTGTGTCCCGAGATCAGACACCCCGGGGCGCGGCCGCATCGGAGTGCAAGGGGCGTGCCGAGCTCCAGGGCTGCGCCGTCCTGAGCGGGGGTGTCCCTGGGTGCTGTCTGGACGCGGGGTGGGGGTGGGGAGGTGTAAGGGGTGATCGGAACTGGAGGCAGCGCGATTGGTGCTGGGCAGGCTAGTGCGCTACCCCAGGTGAGGGATGTGGGCGGGCCGGGTGACCTAATGGAAACAAAAGTAAAGGGAAATAACTTTAGGGAGAGTCGTGGCGGCCCCGAAATCCTGGGAAGACGAGAGGGTTGTTTTGGAGAGAGACTAGGGTCTCATCCCGGTTTCACACTTTCTTCTTTTACTTTTCTCTTTCTTCTTCCCCACCCCTACCCCCACGCCCTGGCGTGGCTCCATCACGTCATTCAGGATGCTATGGAGTGATTCCTGAGCTGTCTGTTCCAGGACACAGGCTATTTTTTAGTTACTCTCTAAACGTAATTAGACACGTTTCCAGACATCGAAGAGACTGCTCGGCCAGCCAGTGCCAAGATAAACTGTCTGAATTTGACAAGGCACTCATGGTTTCAGTTTTTTCAAGGAGTTATGGATGGAGACCTTGTGTTATTGACATCCTTGAAAATGTAGTCGCAACTCAAGGCCCTAAAATGGGCATCCAAGACGAATTTGTTTTAGACAGTCTTCTGCATGTGATTATTTATCCCTTGATAAAAATAATATGTAAGCAGAGCTTTAAAGTAGTTTTACTTTTTTTAAAAAAGAAAACATTACAGTAAATGGAGTTTCAAAATAACTGACTTTTGGTGTGTGTGTGTGTGTTTCCTGGAAGTTCTAGACCCATTTTTTGTAAGGTTTATAACTAAATATCATGCCACAAACTTATAAAGTGAAAATCATAATCTAGGTTTGGGTGCTTCACTAACCCCACTTCTCAGCATTAATTACCCCTGTTAGCTTTAATTTAACTTTTAAAAACTTTTTTAATCTTTGAAATTTCAAACCTCATAGAGTCATCTGCTCTTGGCCAGACTTATGTCCTAGAGGATGGAGCATGGGCACTGACCTGATTTTCAACACCTGCCTATCACAGCCTGTCTGAATTTCCTAATTTGTAAAATAATGAGGAAGATTTTTAAGCCCTTATAGTCTCTTTTGCTTTTATTTATCATTAGTTGCAGAGTCTCTAAGTGTGAAATTTGAATCTTAAGAAAGATTCTTAACATGAGTCAAACCTAACTCCTTTGTGCACAGAAGGGAACTTGGTGAATTAATTCTACATTGTGCAAGGTACTCTAGGATGTAAGGTGGGAGGATCCAAAGAACTATAAGATGTGCTTCTTACCTCTCAAAGAGGGGCTACGTCCTGAAGACAGAGAGAAAGGTTAAATTTTCTATTGATTTAAGTAATAGGTTAAGGAAAGCAACAGTAAAGTTAATTAAACCTTATAAAGCTTAGGTGCTATCCTTTGCCAAGTAATTGTACAAACTAATTGTTCTGGAAGTGCAGAAGAGAGAGAGATGGCTTAGGCTGGCTCAGAACACCATATAGAGGAGAGGAGTTGAGATGCGTTGCAAAGGATGGGTAGGATTTGTCTAGGCAGAGAACATTCCAGGTGGATAAAGTGGCGTGGGCAGAGATGTAGAGGCATGAAAGCTGATTCTTTTTGGGTGATAGTGAATAAATTAAGTTGTCTGGAGGGGAAGGAGTGAGTTGTGGGAGGAATCACCAGCTCTCATTATTATGACCTTTGGCTAATGCCCCGGTTTCTAGGACTACCTTTACACACAGTCACCAAGTCAGTCAAGATTCTGAATATTCAGACGTGCATATGTATTTGTGTCTAATCTGTGTGAGTACTTGACAACTCGTAGAATTGGCTGCAGTTCCCATTGTACAGATTTAGTGATTATTCACGATTTATAAGATAGGTTTAGTTGGTTCAGCTAGCTGTAAACACAGTCCCAGCAAAGGGTAGCAGTGCTCTTGGCCTCCTCTTCACCTGTAAACCCTTAAGACCCAGGTGGAAAACAGTCCTCTCTCTGATAGTTTGAATTTCCTATCACCTAGATATCCCTCTAGACTTCTAATGTTTAGCTGCATGAGCTTCTGGGCTCATGCTGTTGTGACCCTGGGACATTTGTTTTACATTGCAGAAGGTGACCAGAAACCCAGTACAGATCCAGGTGATCTTATGTGCTGTTCAGGTGTTTTCATCTCTTGGAACATAGGTGGTTGGGCTGTACTGGGTGTGTATTTATGGTTGTATATAGACGAAATTTGAGTGTATTTCATCTCTCAGTGTTATATGTGCATGTGCCTCATCATCCCTATCTTCCCCAAGCTGCGGCTTCTCCTCTCCATATGGAATGTCCTTTCTCTGCTCACCACCTGGCTCTTCTGCAATGCCCTCTTCCTGCATTTACGGTCTGCAACAATGACGCATTTAGGGGCTGCAGTTGTTTCAGGGGTCTCTGTCAATCCAAGCTTGACTTTAATTTTTCTGACATTATTCAGCATCCAGAATAATGATGGTCACATAGTACACTTCTTGTGACAATGTTTATAGAGAGCAAAGGAATGTTTCAGTTACTTTTTTTGGAATTTTTTTGGAATTTTTATGACATTGTCCATTTAGTATTCTTATTTTGCCTCTATGCTGGCTTTCACCCCCCCTCCCCCTCTTGGAGCTAAAGCTTGATTTTAGACATCTGCTACAACTGATGTAGGCGTGTGTCTGTGCAGGTGAGTATGGATGAGGCAATATTAAAGACATGATGTGGACTAGTACAAGTTAGTACCTATATCTGAGGAGTTTCAATTTCTTTTTTTTTCACCCTTATATCCAAACCGCTAGTATCTTTAGAACTGCCTTCTTTCTCTCCTAGAAGTCTCTTGTTAGGGGAGATTTATTCTATTTATATGTTTTACTTTTGGTGGAGGTGAAGGTGCTGGTGGTTTTAGCTGTGGTCGTAAGCTCCTCACCCCATTTTCAAGAGTTTGTGCCCGGGAGTAGGATTCTTGCATAGGCACCTCCTGCCTTCGTGGTCAGGCCTGGTGCCTGCCAAAAACCCTAATGCCCACTTGAAGCTCCGACCACAGCATCTTCACCATATTCTGCTTTCTTTGTAGCCACTTTCTTTTTGGACCTGGAGCCCCCTGGTTCCTTTTCTCCTTGCTTGGGCCATTTCTGTGCTCGAGTTCTTCCAGCATTCACGTGAGCTTTGCAGCCTCCCTAGAAGTGAGAGTCCCGCTAGGGCAAGCTACATGGAACAGCTAGTCCTCACTGTGCTCCTTCTCACTTTGGCCATCCGCTTGAAAGGAAGCATTCAGGCTGCTGCTCTGGAGTGGACTTGAGCCGAGAACAGCATCCCTGAGAAACGTGCTTTTCATTTTATAGGACAGTGAAATATACCTTGGCCTCCAGGGGTCCAGCTTTCTAACTTTGTTGTTGGTGGTTTCTGTTTTGAGAATAAGGAATCAGCTCAGCCTTACATCTTGGCTCCTTGGAAATTTAATTTTACCTCCCTTCTTTTCTTACTGGCTTTTCTTTTCCATAAAAGCAGTGATTTGAAGCACTGTGTTTGCCAAAGCTACAGACGTCTCACTTTTAACCTAACAACATGTTTTTTATTTAGACCAGGGTTTCTCAGCCTTGGTACTGTTGAACTTTTGGGCTGGATCATGCTTTGTTGTGGGGTTGTCCTGTTCATTGTAGGATGCTTAGCAGCATTCCTGGCCTCTACCCCGCCATATGCCAGTAGTACCACTCCTCTCTTATTTATGACAACCGTAATGTCTCCAGATATTACCAAATAACCCTGCGGGAGGGGACAGAATTGTCCCCATTTGAGAACCACAGGCCTAGGCTGTTCTCACTCTCTTGGAATGTTCTTCCCTCATCTCTGCCCTTATTCCCTGCCTGTCACCCTCTTACTCATCTTTTAAGACCCATTTAGAGACGTCTTTTCCAGTCTTCCAAGTCAAGGTTAATTATGCTCTCACCTGTACTCCCAGGACACATGGACATTTGGACATACTATTAGAGAGAATTTATCGTGTTGTTATCTGCATGCCTGACTTACCAAATTGTGAGATCTTCAAAGACATAGAGCTTGTCTAGAGGTGGATCCAGGTTTTATCATCCTTTGGAACTCATTACAGTGGTGGGGAGGGGGAACCATCATTAAGAAGAAGAATGTAAATTATGAATGTAAAATTAGATACAGTGCTTTGGAAGGGGACAGTACAAGTGAGTAGTTGTGATGCAAATGCCCCTCCAGTCCTTTTCTGTTTTCTATCATGCTACAGAATTTAGCACCTATGAGTCCAGGACCTCTTAAAATGAGTTACCTAAGCAGTCAAATATTGGTCAATTGTTCTTCAACCAGTGGAAACCTTAAATTTTAAAAATCATACAATCTTCTAAAAAACATTGTACTGATTTTAATACAACTTAACTGTGTGGGGGCAGGAGTGAGTTATAGAATTAGTAGAAAGGCAACGAACAGGCACACACATGCTAACCACAGTCTTTGTCCTCTTTCTCTGATGCTCTTTGGTCATTTGGAAAATTTGGTGGGACAAAAAAAAGGGTTCCTCTCACTTGCCAGGGGCAAAACCTTAGGTACCCTGGGTGGTCTTCAAGCAAGTATAAATCTGCGATCCATTCAGAGCTCTAGTTAGAAGTAGCTCTAGTTAGATTTATAGGAGAGGTGAATGGCACACTAAATCTTTTTGGCTTACATGAGAAATTCTTTGGCAACCACTTTTAGAGGCCTTCGGAAAAGGACAGTTTGCTCTGTGCCTGTTTTGCACATTGGCTTCATATTGGGACAAAAATGAGAATTTGGGTTTTGGAGCTGCCATTTGGAGTGAATCACCCTGCCGTCTTGTTTCCTTTCCTACTCCACGACAGATTTCCAAGACTATTTTTATTCAGGGTCATTTGTTGACCCTGGAGACTTCTGCTGAATTTAGCTCCCAAATAGAGCCAGATGTGGGTGGAATTGAGCACTCAGAAACTGCTACTGGTGCATTTCATTGCATATTTCTGAAGGGTTCCACTTCTACATTAAGGAGATGAGCTTTGGCGTTTAGCTTAACTTGGAGACAAAAATGGAGACTCTGGTATAGACAGAAATGTGTTTAATGACCCACATGTAAGTTGTCTTCATTGTGAATTATCCTAATGTGGAAAGCTGTTCGTTGACATTCTCACCTAAGTGAGCCAGCTCAGTACAAAGAACCCTCTCTCAAGGACTGGCTCCATTTTATGTTAATCTCTGGCATCCATTGCTCTGATGTTGTTGGGACTGGTTTGGGCTATTGTGTCATTGCCCAACCACTGCTGAGTTGATCTGATGGGAAACTCTACTGTCATTGGTGGCTCCAGCCCTGCTGGGTAGATGAACGGTTGATGAGCCTCACTGACATGGCCTGTAAAAATGTCAACTATATCCATAAATGGGTTCAGAGGGTAATAGCATTTTAAAATATACATTCTAAACCTCGTTCTTTTTGTCTATTAAATTCCTTGGTTGAGATGACAGTTTTATTTCCTGTGGGAAGCAAGCTCCTTTCAGTTCAACTGCTATGTAATTACTAGTTAGGTCTCTTAATAGAACAGTTTTCTCCAACTTTACTTTTTGACATTTATGGGAAGAAGAGAAGGGAGAGCATGCTTGCAGCAAGGAGCAGTGGAAAGAGCATAGGCTTTGAGACCTGATTGACCAAGTTTGAATCTTAGCTTCACTTTTACTCTTTTCAGCATTAAGACTTAGAGTAAGTTAACTTGCTTTAGCCTCAGTTTCCTTATACTGTATAAAATGATCACTTTTTAGGTTATTGGGGTGAAATCACATTATGTATAAAAAGTACCTAGTCCGTACTTGGTGCATAATTCCCACCCAATGAATGTTAACTGTCTTCCGGAATCCTTCCCAGGTGGCCTCACCTCCCTGCCCTGACCCTGACAACTATTTTCACCTCTTTCTTCCTCATGAAGACAGATTTTTGTTTGGTTGTTTTGGTTTTGTCTGGGGGGCAGGTGACAAGGATTAAAAATGTTCTAGAAAGGATTGGGGTTACCTAATGGAGAGAGCAAGAGCGTAGAGACAGACAGATCTGAACCTCATCCTGGTTTTGTCCACTCACTGTCACCTATGTGGTTTTGGACAAGTTGGTTTACCTCCCTGGGCCTTGGTTTCTTCATCTGTAACAATATATTATTGTGAAGATTAAATTATAACACCTGTAAAACACCCAACGTGGTGCTGGTAACAGAGCAGATACTCAGTAGATGGTCCTCTGTCTCTTAATCCCCTGGTCTAGCCCTGTGGACCAAATTACCCTTGCCATTCTCAGTTCTATTCATAGCTGTCACCCTGCACATATTCATAATCCTGCTCCTTCCAGGAACCACTTTAATTTCTGAAAAATTGTCCTAAACTCTTTTGAAAAGGAAATCTAGTCCTATTAAACATTTCCAGAATATTTTATTCTGCATGTCACTGTTCTCTACTTTCATGAAGGTTGGTGACATTGGTGCCTGAAATCCCCAGACACTATAGCTGGCTGATGAACTTTAAAGTCTGTTTGTTTGTTTCGATATGTAACTTATGTCCTTTTTAAACTATAAACTCTGTATATTTTTAATATACTCTCCTGGCTTTAAAGCTAGCAACCATGTACTTAAGTTCTTGCTGTGTGCTTATCACTATGTTGGTTACTTTGCTGAGGGTTACTTTTTAAGAAGTCACTCTTCAGAGTTTAGCTTAATTGGGAGTGAAAGATGCCTTAATAAATGGATCAATGTAAATTTTGACTGAGCCAAAATTAATAGTGCGATAGTCAGTTATTTTAAAGGGTTTCTAGAGAGAAGGAATCTACATATTCTTAAAGACGAGAACTGATGACAATATAATTAACAGTTGTGTATATGTTGTATACTGGAGTTCTGAGAGAATTCAGAAAAAGAGAAAATGGATTGGGAGAAGGTAGAAAATGCTCTGTGGAAGAGGTAGAACCTGAGCAGACCTTGCTGGAAGTAAATAGCTTCTCTTTTGGAAACAGTTCTTTCATGTGGTCCCTCTGCCTCATGGCCTGAACCATCCTAACCTTTTCTTCTCCACCCACTCTCAGCACGAGTGGGCTGGCCATGCTGCTAGCCAGCTTCTGATGCTCAAAAATATTTTGCCCCACATTGTTTGTCCTTTTTGTCATTCCTGTCTTATGCTGCCCCAAATTCTCCTAACAAAGACCAAGTTAGGTTGATAAGCATCTTCTTAAAAAGTCAAATATTTCTAATGCAGCACAGGCACATTAATGTAAATTTGCTCCATCCGTTCTTTCTCATGCCTAGATGAGATCAGTTAGAAGGAGGGACTCAGAATTTCATTTCTGAGAATAATTTTGCAGCACGTAACTATATAGGAATAAGGCAGACCTGGGATAGAGAACTGAACTCTGGTGGGAAGGGATGGGCATGATATGGTAGAAGCTCGATTCGTTCTCAGGGAGGCAGGCCCAGATGACAGAGAGGGAGAGTGATAGGGGAAAACTGCTCAATTAAATAAAAAATTGTGGCTTATATTTGAGCCTAGAAAAAGAAATGGAAAAAAAATTTTCTTTATCTTATGCGTAGTTACAGACTTTACAAGACTCAGCACCTAGACTGTGTGGTGAATACTGTGGTCATTCCACTGTGGATTAAAGAGACATTTCATGAGCCAACCCGTAAATCGAATCATGGCTTTCAGCATTTCTTGGTAAAATAGAAACCGTCTATTTTTAGAAAGTATGCCATTTTAAAGCAAAGGGTTCTGATAAGTGACTTCAGTTGATGAAGAGATTTGAGAATTTACTGGTTCCTTCTTGATATTTTGCCCACTTACCAGTCTCTTCATTGTCCCAGCCTCACCCCCTGAAGAAATCCCAATTTATGTTCCCAGGTTCACCTGCTCATGTGTGAGAAGTTGCTATTATGGCTGAATAAAACCTCCTTTATGTCCTGCAAATTTCGTCTCCTTGATGCACAGTATAGAAATGAATTCTACCTTAAAGAGATTAAAACATTAACTCTAGTAAAGCCCTTTTGCTCTAATAAGAAGATTGTTTACTGCTGACCATACCTTTTTCCAAAAAAGTTGTGAGCCAATTCAGGGTTATTAAAGCAAAACAAAACAACACAAAACACATAGTGGAATAGATGGGAAAAAATATATCAAGGAACAAACACAGCTTTGCTTTCATTCCTCCTCCCTGGGTATCTCCCACAGTCATATTACTTGAGGATGAAGTTACTATGTACACATATACACAGGGTCACATAAGTGCTAGAAGCAAATGAATTCGTCAAAAAATAATGGCTTAATCTGGAACAATGAAGCAAACACCAAGAGAAATTTTTTTCCTCTGACCACAAAGTCTGCTTTGAGTGACTTGCACAATCGAGGACCATCCATAGTGGGGCCAGGGTGATCCCCAATAGCTCTATGTCAAATAGTGCTTTCTGTTCAGTATACAGTTAAGAAAATTTTATAATCAGTTATAAAGAATTCAAACTCTGTTAAAGAACTTACATTTAATTTGGATAACCCTTAATTGGTCATTTCAGTTTTGGTTTTTACAGATGTCTTGGTCATTTTAAGCTTACTGTGAGAATCGTCCACAATCATGAGGTTGAGTTAGCCTGATTCTACCATCCTCGCCTATGTTCCTGTAATTAAGATCTTATCAAAACAAAAAACAAAAACAAAAACCAAACCTCTAACAAACCTCTAGAATAATTTAAATGTCAGTAAGTAAACTACGAGGAGTTTCTCATTGCATTCAGTCTGTCCTGTCAGTTCACGTTTGCATCCTATTTCTAGTCTTCAGGTCCCCAGGGCAGGGCGAAGTCTTTATCTATGAAGGCTTATTTCCAGGCATTAAGGGCAAAGTGTTTTCACCTGTATCAATGAGTGGATAAATAAATGCATAATATTTCTGCCTGATTTCTGCCTGAAATATGTATTTACTGTATTTTATATCATTATATAATCTGATTTTTTCTGTTGTAACTCCAGTCTTTGGAAAGATAGGAAAATGAAATTATCATTAAAAATATATATTATATATACATACATACATACATTTGGGGTCTTGTGAAATGATAAGTATTTCTTTTCTTTTAAAAAACTTTTAGAACTGAGACAAGTGAAGCCTAAAATCATACAAGGGAAAAACATACTTTAGTGTACAGTAATCTTGCTCCATCTTATGTTGTTGCCTACCTTACTAAGTTAATGACATTTCTACCAGCATTGTGATGCGTTTATATAGCTTTGTATCCTTTGTTGTAGATCTCTAACTTCCTGCTTTTATGCAGCATATGCAGTGGCTAAGTTCATTCAGACGAATGCTCTTTTTTTAAATCTGCATTCTGTGAGGTCCCAGGCCATAAAGGTGCCTGAGAAGCTGTCTTAGATTGCAGGTAGGGATGAAGTAGGGCTTCAGGCCCCCTGCTCTCTACTGCTTTCATTGGAGCAGTTGTGCTTCTACATATTGGGGTCCAAAGGAATTTTTTATTTCAGAAAAGATGCTATCGCATTGAAAAAACAGTTTGAAAACCACTGGTCTAGGTGTTTGTTTTTCAAGTGGCTTTTACTCTTCTGCGTGCATGCACACCTGCATGTGCGCACACACGCACACACGCGCACACACACACACACACACACACACACACAAATATTTCCAACCAAAAGTTTTAAAAACTGGTGGTGCTATCTAAAATAATGAGCAAAGGATTTATTTCAATTATACAAACTTAAACATGGCTATACTACATACTGTATGACTTAAACAGTCTACTTCGGTTCTCTGAGCTTTTACTACCCAGCCTTAAAATGCTATTGGTCCCTATATTACAAAGCTATTTTTTAAACGAGATAATAGGTGGGTTGTTTATTCTTAACACATCAGGCATACTCAACTGTCAATGTCTCATTTTTGCTCTTTAAACAGAATATAAAGAATGAGATTTAAATTTTTTTCTTAATGACTTAGGTCATCATGACCATAGTTATGAACAGTTTTTTTTCAAGCGCTAGGGATTTTTTGAGATATGTGTAATGTTTTTCCTACACCAAATTGTCTGAACAATTTAACATTTTAGAACAAGGATCCCCAACCCCCTGGGCTGCAGACCGGTACTGGTCCATGGCCTGTTAGGAACTGGGCTGCACAGCAAGGGGTGAGCAGTGGGCTAGCAAGCGAAGCTTCATCTGTATTTGCAGCCGCTCCCCAGCACTAGCATCACCATCTCAGCTCCACCTCAGATTATCAGGCATTAGATTCTTATAGGTGTACCGGTCCCTGGTTGGGAACTGCTGTTTTAGAGTATATATGTAAGTTTCTATAGTTTCTTTTAGTGTGCCTCCCTGTGAATTCTCTCTCCCTTCTTTACTTATAAATCTATTCTGCTCTGGGACGAGGTCATAGAAGAGAGCATGAAGAATGAGTTAAAATGTTCTGATGAAGACTGAGGGGTTGTGTTGGGTGTATCAATCACAGGACATGAGATTTTAGATGTCTGTTCTTTATCTTCTCTGCTTGGAGGTATTTTTTGATTGCTTTGGTGCATTTGGCTGGAAGGGCGTGTAAGAAAATCATGCAGGCCAAGGCAGAGTTCTGAGTAGGTAAGGTGCTACTCTAAAATGTATTGCTGCCCTTGGTATTTGAATTATTTGTGTGGTCAAACAAACCAAAACATGCCGAGTGGGTTTTCCACGCTGTGTGCACTTTATGATTGCTCACTGATTTGCAGTGGGCAGCAGCTATTGGCAGAAGCTGTTTCTGTTTGCATCCCTGCCTCTTTGATTCCTGTTTTATCTGAAATCTTTACGGAAAAGGAACCTCTTCTGTAACTTCTTGATTTATCAACTAAAGTGGTGGTTCTGAAATTTGGCTTTGTATGAGAATTACCCAGCTTTTAAAATATACAGATTCCCTGGATCTACCTCCTGGAGATTCTGATTTATTAAGCCTCATTAATGCCCAGGTGACTCTCCTATGCAGCCCGATTAGGAACCATCATCCTAGGCTAATGGTTTTTCACTCCACAGTGTTCTGTTAAAACTAAATGGGGTGTGACTGTAATGTGAGCTGACTAGTATATTAACAAATGTATCATAACTTATCCAAATAAGCAGTGTTCTTAGTTCTGTTATAATTATTAAATTAATTTAATTATTTGTTAGTCACACTTTATTCTTCATCCATACAACACATTTTCTGTTTTTTTTACCCTTTGGTTGTAGTTGTGTACTTTTAACATACTGTGTATTATTTTTATTTATGTCACTAGATTCTCCATATAAGAAAGTATCATAGCATCTTTGTTAATACTTTGATATATTTCCTTATAATATTTTGTACATATATAACTACGTATTTTAAAATTTGGCATCTTCTTGCTTATACGAGATATAATTTTATAAATAGTTTTCTCATATAATATAGTGTCTTAAGCATCTTTCCATGTCTTGAAGTTTTCTTTGGAAGTGTGATGGCAACCACGTCTTCATTCTTTCTGGGTATGCAGGAACAACCCAGACAGACATGGTTTCTGCTCCCCTAGAGCTGATTAACCAGCTGGGAAGACATACAAAACTGGTAAACAACAAAAGAATAATTAATTACAAGTAGTAATAAGTACTCTGAGGGGAAAGAGTAGGGTTCCTCATAGGGGAAATGGCAGTGGTATGCGTGCATGTCATAGAGAAAGCATTTTATGAGGAAGTTGACTTTAAGCAAAATCAGAAGGATAAGGAATCTGTGTGGAGGGAGGTGGGGAGGAGGCAGGTGTGGAATAAGGGAATCAGATAGGGGAGAGTAGTATAGATACGGCAGAGTGAATCATGAAAGAGGGAGGGAGAAGGGAGCTATCAATAGACAGATGGATGCTTAGTGTGTTTCAGAAACTGAAGAGCATCTAGTGAGGCTGGAGTCTCCAGGCAGAGTGGGGACAGGGGATGATGGAGTACTAGTCAGTGAGTGGCAATACTTTGTGAAGGGTCTTGGGGAATGAAGGATTCAGACTTTAAGTAAACTGGAAAGTGAAGGGCTTTACATATTACACATCTTGCAATCACTTCAGGGTGATAGCATACTTTCAAGTATCTGGGCTCCCCTTCTTTCAACTGCCAGAATTCTCCATGTCTGATGGCTGCTCTGAATGTTTTGTCTAGTTGGTGAATGGAGTGTGGAGTTAAAAATTGCTTTCCATATTTTTCCTTTAGTGATAGTAAACACATATACAGTCTTGTCTTGATCTGTAGTATAACAAAACTGTTTCTTGGAGTAGGCAGCCCAACAGCATTGCTTTGTCAATTTGAAATAAGACAATCTCCATAATGACTAATAGGCTACAAATGATTTTAGGGGGCTTCTTTTTTCTGATTTTATGTTCAAGCAATAAAAGAAGAATTATGAGCCATGAATTCTCTAATGAAGTCTCTGAGTCTTAGAATTTTAATGACAGAAAGGAGCCTTGAGATTATCTTACTGATATACAGGTACATAAAGTTAGGGAAAGTATGTGGTTTGTCCAGGATTCTTCACTAATCTAGTGACACAGTTATTACTGGAGCAAAAGCCCTATATCCTAGCTCTGTATATATTCTACTTTTCCTCTCTTGTTAGCTGTATTTGCAATCAAAAAGCAATTCTTTAACTTATTTTATCATTCCCCACTTAAACTTACTTTTAAAATATCTGAGCAGGTTGAAACAATGGAAAAGCTAAAAATGTAATTAATAAGTAAATCTCTGTTCTCTACTAAAGGGCAATAATATAAATACAAAATAACATTGCAGGAGTGCCAAAGATGAGGGTTTTAGCAGTCTATATTATGTATCAACATTGATAGAGACTTGGAGGATCAACTCAGGCTCATCCCACCTCCTGGAGGAGTCAAAGTTCCCATACCACCCTGTATCAGTTGGAATGCTATTGGCTGCAACTAAAAGAAAACCTGGCTAAACGAAAAGGAAACATCTCACCAGAAGTCTAGTGGTAAAAGAGACTCTGGCCAGTCCTTGAGGGCTCTGGCTCCATTAGTCTGTGATGATTATCTTAGCCCTGCCCTTCTTGCCCTGATTTCATCCTCAGGCTAGTGGACTATAGTCACAATAGTTCTGTGCATCTCATCCAGACACAGTAACCTCCAGGAAAGGAGAGAAAACCATCTGCTTTTTTTTTTTTTTTTTAGGAAGCCCCTAGAAGACTTCCTTGTGTGTCATTTGTAAGCATTTGCTCACATTGTGGTTATATGGTTATGATTTAGAGTAGTCAAGAGCTGAGGATAAAGTTCACTTTTCTTGAAGCACATGGCTATGTAGAAGGTAGTAGATACCTGAGCAAAATCTGATTCTTTTAGAGGGGTATAAATTTTAGCAGAATAGAAATTTTAGGGGCAGAATATTATATATAATTTTTTTAACACGCTTTATAGATAGAATGGTGTTTATTAGAAAACAATGCTCAGTGTGATGAGGGCACTTGAAACTGTCACTTAAGAATGACTGAAGGGACAAGACAAAGGACATGATAGTGTGTTTTCCAGTGCTACCAAGCAATTCCCCAATTCTCAGTGGGCACCAACTGTGTTTCTTGCAAATTTAATGTGCACAATTTTGGTATTATCTATATGGAGATAGTGTCAGATCCCACAAGGCTTAAGGGTTCAGTCCCACAAGACTGCCCCCTACTTCAGACACTGGTTGTAAGTTCTGACAAGCCAGCTATAAATTGGAGGTTCCCACAAACCCATCCTCAGATTTGATTAATTTACTAGAGCACCAGCTTACAGATAGAAACATTTACTTATGTTTACCAGTTTATTGTAAAGGATACAGACAAACAGCCAGATGGAGAGAGATGTAAGTCAAGGTTTGAAAGCATCCTGAACACAGGTGCTTCTGTCCATCCACACTGTGGAATGTTGTAAAGCAAACTGAAAGGAAAAGGCTATGTATATATTGGCCTACAAGTATGCTATGATATATAATATATTTAATGAAATAGGTTGTATAATTACATTTTTGTAAATAAAGATGTGAGTGACATCCCTTCTTTCTTTAAAACAAGAAAAAACGAGACAAACTGGGGGCATCTTGCTGTGCCAGAAAACAAGGAAGTCCACCAAAAAATGGAGGAAAATGTATAGAAGATACAAAAACCAGCTAGAAGGAGCTCCCACTAGCTACAGCTGGGTCAGTTTGAGCATTGAATTGAAATGAAACCACGAGTCCATAGTTATATAAACTAATACATAAATAAATGAATAACTTGAAATTCAGTACGTGAGATATTTACTTAGTACCTGCCTATAAAATGCTCGTAATATCAAAGAAAAAAAGAAATATTGTTGCAGTAGAGAAGCCAGGCAGATACTACCTTAATAAGTGATCAAAAGGAACAGAATTAGTCATGGGCCAAATCACATCACATACTATGTAAGATGCAATGAGAACACAGCATCACTTCTGTGACATTTCTGTTAAAGATGCATAACCTGGATCTAATCAGAGGAAACATCTGGCAAATTCAACTGAAGCATAATCTACAAATAACTAATTTTCAAAATTGTCAAGTTCATGAAAATGAAGGAAAGATTGAGGAAATATTCTAGAATGAAGGAGATTAAAGAGATATAACTAAAGGTAAAGCAAGATTCTGAACCAGATTCTTTTGCTGTAAAGGACATTGAGACATTTGGTGGAATTTGAATGGAGTTTGTGAATTCATTATTAGGAAATGTATCATATGTTAATTTCTTAGTTGGATGATTGTCTTGTGGATGTGTGGGAGCACATCATTGTGAGGTACTTGAGACTTTTTAAATAAGTTTGAGATTGCTTTTTTTAAAAAATTAATGACTACCTAGACATCAGCAGGGTTTTAAAGGACGTGGTGAGTCTCTGGTCATTGGGGATTCACTGTGACAGAAGCTGGAAGTTCACTCCCTGAGGTCAGTGTGAAGGGATGCTGTGCATCTGGAAGACTGGTCTGCATGGCCTTTAAATCCCGAACGCCAGGATTCTAGGTGTCTGTACATGATTTAAAGTAGTAGTTGAGTATGTTAAATGATACTTATGCCTTCAGTTATTACAAATCAGAGGAGATTGATCACTCATACCAATCAACAGGTATTGAAAAATTTTCTAGAGACTGTGTATACTAAGGACTTTACAACTTCCCATAAGAACTTAAGGATGTAGTTGGGTAAAAGGATCATTGAAGAAGTATATGACCCACATAAAATAGTATACAATAAGTGCCAGAATTTGTACCAATATTCTATAGTTCAGACCAGGAGGATGTTTCTATGAGCTGTGGAAATTAAGGAGGGCCTTCATAGAAGTATAGGATTGGGCAGGGTGTTGGGGATGAGTAACTTAGGTACACATGAAGTAAGAATGGCAGGGGAGAACATTCCATGCAGAAGTGCCTCTGTAAATTGGCAGGATGTGTTCAGGAACAATGAGAAGACTAGTCTGACAGGTTTGGAGGTTTCATATAGGAGAGCTCTGTTTTAAATTAACTTTAGTTAGGGAGATAGGACTAGCTTCCATAAAAGGGAAAATGGGGAGGAAACTAATGATTAGGACAACTACCAGCCATCATGTGCTGTTAAGATGGTTTTTAATTAATCAAATTCACTCATTCATCTCTTTCAGTCTATTCAGTCTTACAAGATAGGTGCTATACTCATTATATAGATGTGAAACATATATTCAGGGAGAGAAAATGACCTTCTCAAAGTCACATAGCTAGTTAAGAGGCAGTTCGAGAAAAGAGTCAAGGACCGAACCCTAAGGAGCATCTACATTTAAGAGGCAGTCAAAAGAAACACTCTAATGGAATTCTGAAGAGGAGCACATTGGTGGTTAGAAGAAAACAGAACACTGTGATGTCACAGAAGTCAAGAGGAGTGCCATTGACAAAGATGACCACTGCAGAGAAGTAAAGGAAGATGAGGATGAATAAGTATCCTTTAGGTCCAGCATCAAGGAGGGCATGGATGACTTTAAGGAAAGCAGTTTCAGCTGAGGAATAGAGGTGGAAACAGCCGTAGTGGTTGAACAGTGAGTGGCGAGGGAGGGAAGAACTGGAGACAGTGAGTGGTGAATAAAGCTTTCCAGAGGTTTGCCCTGAAGGAAAAGGGAGAAGACCATAGCTATAGGAAGTTGTAGATGGATTTTTGTTTTTCTGTTACTTTTAAGCCTGGAGAGTTAAGTGTGAGTAAGTGATGATGGGAAGGAGGCAGGAGAGAGAAGTTTGAAAGGAGAGAGTGTCTATCTAATGCAAAATGGTGAGACCCTTGACGGACATGCGATGCACTGGAATGTGGAGCAGCAGTGGTGGGCAGGATGAGGAAGAATGGCAGTGCCCATGCTCGTGGCCTCTCCCCCGCCATACACCAAAAATCTTTGTGTGCCCACATAAAGTGGCATCACTGACCTAAGCATAGCTGCATTGCCCATGCTGGTTCCAAAAACCATCTTCCATGACTATATCTGCATACACATTCTGAATGATGGCAACTAAGATATGTTCTGTTTAAAGATGCTAAATTCTGTGTTCTCTTTATAATGCTATTTGCTCTGAAATATCTTCCTTTAAAAAATGGATGTAAAAGGAAAAGGATGTAATGAGAATGAATACATTCTTAGGCAGTGAAAGCTAGTCCTGCAGACTACCATGGCATGGGCCAATGAGTGTCTGCCTCAGCCTCATCCAAAGAAGTCTGTGCCACACTTTTCTGAGCTGAATATGTTTTGCAACATGTGGTGTTTACTCTGTCATGGTCTCTTTTCCCACTATTTAGTTTGGGTTCTGAAGAACTATTTTGGTCTGTAACAATTGACAAAAAGTTTTTGAATGAATGTTATGAAGCATGCAAAAAAAAAAAAAGTGCTAGACCTGCAGTATAGAAATAAAGGGAAAATGTTATGTTAGATGTTAAAATGCAATAAGGATTAAGAGCCAGAACTTGGAAAGCACACAAGTTTTCAGTAGTGAGATGGAAAAATAAATTGTGGTATTCATACAATAGAATAATTAGATAACAAAAGTGAATGAACTACAGCTACATGTGTCAGCATGAATTAATCTCACAATCATAACATTGAGCAAAAGAAGGGAGATACAAAACAAGACCTACTCTTTGCTTCCATCTGTATAAATTCAAAACAAGCAACATAATCTGTGGTGTTAGAAGTCAGAATTGTGGTTATTTTTGGAGAGGAGAGAGGGAACAGGCTAAAGGAGGGCTTCTGGGGCTGCTGGTAGTAATCTTGACAGGAGTGTCACACAGGTGTGTTCACTTTGGTAATTCATCAAGTTGTGCATTTATGACTTGTGTATTTTATGTGTATTATACTTCACTAAAATGAGTTTTCAAATAAAAAAGGCAATGAAGAGCCTTCAAGGAAATGGTTGAGGAAACAGTATAAAAGTCAGCAAGCAATTGAGAGTTGATGCAAGTCCTTTGACCTTCAGATTGGCATTATAAACCTCTTTGCAACCAATGGGGATTAACCAACAATTCTGTTAATGTCAGCTCAAGGTATGCCATTACTTCAGTGGATCTGCAGAGACTGAAAGGACAATTGCCAGATATGGGATATATATACATGTGTGTGTGAGGTGAGATTCACACACGTGTACATTTTTGTATAGCATACATTGGAGTCTCTTAGGGACTACAATACAGCTACTCAGTATATTGTGTGCATTCAGCCAGTGCACTCATACCCAGCAAAGTATGCCAACTCCCTACTACCAGTTCATGTGTTTTGCAGCTATGGTTACAGACTTTATTGTACCTAGTCAACCTTTACCCTATGTTTATTACTTCTCTTCAGATTACCTTCTGATTTTATTTCTGAGTCTCAGATGGCTTTAAGAGTTGCACATTTATGGGATATTTTTAATCCCAAATTCTACTTAACTAGCTCAGTTAGTTTGTGCGCAGGAAGCACAAACTAATTATGATATTAGTTTGTCACATAAAATTTGTTACCACTGCATAAAGTATATAGTGTATCCCAGAGTGAAGCAAGAATTATTTTTGGGCAATTGGCTTCATTAACGATTTCCTCCTTTAGGCCAGAATGAATTAAAGTTAATTTTTTAGGTGTGCAAGTTTCTTCACATTTAGTTTTATTTCAGGTGGAATTTTTTTTTTTTTTTTTTAAGGAAAGTGACTCACTTGTGAGGAATTTTAAATAGTTAAGCAAGGAAGAGATCTATTTTTCAGGGTTTCTTGAGTTTTCAATAGCTTCTACTCTGTCAGGATTCATTTTTCTCTCTTCATAACCCATTATGAATTAGAGCTTCATGATAATTCAGATTAAAAAATAAATTCCCAGAGGTTACCTATTTCATACATTTTAATGAATGGAAAAGGAGCTGCATTAGGTGAAAAGGAGATTTTATTCTTTAGTTTAGACTGATTCCAGTACAATTTCAGTTGACATTGCTAGTAAAAAGAGTATTTGACTTTCTTCTGTTTTTAGGAAAAATAATTTCTGCCTATATTTTAAGTCAGTAGCTTTGAAATGTGACTTTCAAATGTGTGCCTCACAAAGAGAAAAAAATCGGAGGGTAAATTCTCATGAATTAGGCAAAAAGCTTGCATACTTTAAACATCATTACAAGATAACTGTAAACTTAAGGCAGATACCACATTTCGTAATGCTGAACTTATTGTTTCAATAATTTATTGAGTAAATTTACCATCTTGCATGTATTGATCCTTAGAGCATTGGTTCAGTTGTGTGGAAAAAGTTCATAAGTTGTTTATTCATTCTGTGCTTTTTTCGTGAACTAAATTATTTGTTCATTTAAGAATTTAGCACGTTTAATTATTCACCAACTATGTGCTGTGTTTTCGAGGTAGCAATTGAAATAGAATCCAGTCCATGCCCACATTTAACCTAAATCTTGAGGGAAAGACAGGCATAGAACTAATTACAGCAGTGTGATCCATGCCATGATAGAGGTATGCGTGACATGCTACAGGAACTCAGAAGAGGACACATCTAACTATTGGAAGGGATGTAAAGGAAAGCTTTCCAGGGAGACACTGGAGCTAAGGTAAATAGGAAGTTGACCAGTGGACATGGAGAGAATAGGTTCACAAAGTCACATGCCCAGGAATTTTTACTTTATTATGTGGTGGGAACCATTGAAGGATGTTAAGTGGGGGAATAGACTTGATCCAATTTACATTTTAGAAAAATGACTGTTGTATTATGGAGGGACTGTATTATTGCATGACTGAGCTGGAGGTAGGAAGACCCTTTAGAAAATTGAAAGTGTACAAGTGAGACTAGTGAGGAAGTAGGAAGAGAGGAGGAGGCGTGGTTTTCACATCTGTTGAAGGGGGAGAACTGATTGGCCTTGGTATTTGATTGGATATCAATGGAGCAAGAGTCTAGTCTGCCTAGTTACCCAGTGTAGGAATTTGGGGCTGGTGGTGCTATTTACCAAGACTAGAGGAAAGGAGATTTGGAGTGTGAGATGGAAAGTGAAACAACAGGTTAAGGCGATGGTTCTTATGAGCCATCACACAGAATTATCTAGAAGCCATATGGAAGCACAGTTCTGGAGCTTAGAAGAGTGATGTGTACTAAGGACATAGGTATCAGAGTCATTTGTATTGATATTTAATGCTTCTTAAGTACATGAGATTACCTATTGGAGAATGTGTAGAGTGAGAAGTGAGGGCAAGCATCAACTTTCAAAAAAAGAGTTTTGGCCCCCATATTGAATTTGTTTCTCATACATGATTTTTTTTTTTTCATTTCAATATATAAGTGATCCTTGTGGAAAACTTGGGAACTACAGAAATATATAAAGTCAATAAGATTCACCCATAATTCAATTCTCATTTCCTAAGAAAATCACTGTTAATATCTGAAATATTCCCTTTTAGATTTTTTCCTATGCATATACTTTCCATAAAACTGAAATCTCACTTTGTAGAAAATTGTGCATCATATTTTTCCATTTAACATTACTTCAAGCATAGTATCATCTTATTAAAATTATCAATAACATTGCATTTAACATTTTGTGCAAGGATTTTTCTCCTTTATTATCAATAATTAAAATGTTCTCTTAGCATGGATTCCTAGAGGTAGAATAACTTGGTTAAAAGATGTGAACAAATTTAAAGCTTTATATTTTTTAAGTGTTTTTCAAAATGATTGTTCTGAAATTTTTACTCCCACTGACAGAAAGCTCTAACATTTAAGTATTTTATTGGAGGGAGAGTCAATGAAAAAAAATAGATCAACCAGGAAGTAATGGTATGAAAGAACTTAATAGAGGAGAGGATTTCTAGGAGGAGAGGATTTTTAGGAGGAAGCCTCAGCAGTAGTAGATGCTGTAGAGAGGTTACATAAGCAAAGGACTGATGACTCCATTGGGTTGGTGACTAGAGGAGTTGGTTAATGGTGGGGTGTTAGCCAGGTTACAATGAGCTGAGAAATGGGTGTGGCTTGTTCTAGAATCATAGCAGTGAAGGACAGGAAAGAGAGGGTTATTAGGTAGAGGGTCTGCAGATTTGATGAAAGGTGTTATGTTGTTTGTTTTTTAAAGATGGATGAGCAGGACATAGGCATATTTATGGGAATTGAAGATGCCCAAAGAAGTGAGAAAGGATAGGATCTATAGCTCTAGGGCCACCTCTTTTTCTGGAACAGGAGGAAGGCTGCTCAGGAAAGGAATGGATGTAAGTAAGCTGGTAGGAAGTTGAAGGAATTTCTGTCTAATAGATTTTATTTTTCTCTGTGAAATAGAAGACAAGATTGGTTGAGAGTGAAGGGAGCGTTGGAAATGCTTGAGATGCCAGTAGAAGGATTACCTTTTGATGCAGATGACAGTCAAAGCAGCTGTTTAAGGACAACTCTGAGGATCACCAAGCCATGTCGAAGGTTCTCCAGATGTCGAAAACCACAAATATGTAGTTTTTCATTGGTCAATATGGAAGATTACTCTGGCAATACTTAGCAGCCCAGGTGAAGGGGAAAAGCAAAGTACTCAGTTGGTCATCTGAAAAAAACTGTTTTTTTACAAGTATTTTTAAATAATTTTAATTTAAGTATGGAGAGGTTTATTCATAAATGAGAAAAAGGAAACAGAGATTGACTTTCATGATAATCTGGTGATCAAGCTCTGTCCAGACCTTGACCTACTCTGTTCCTTTTGAATTCACTAATGCTTATAGGTTAGTTTTAGAAAAGTTAGTAATAAAAAAAGAGAAAACATTGACAAAAGAAAAATTGGTATATCTTTGTATGATAGATTAAACAAATGAAAAACAGGGTACATAGATTGAGTTAGGGGAAAGCAAAAAAAAAAAAGTAAGGCAGCAATACTATGTTATTGGAACTGCAGTAATGATTTGGTCAGTGAAAATTTAGAGAAACAGTGAAATAGAAAACAACAGAGTATGCACAAAAGCCATTTAGTTTTTGTACTGCCCAAACACATGAAGAAAACTTTTTAAAATTTAACATTAATACAATTTTGTTTCAAAGTAAAATCGCAGCATTCTTTGATAGTGTTGCTCTGCAAATGGTAAAAGAGCAAAAAAAAAAATTTCAGGCCTAATTGTGTGATGTGTTAGATAATAGATAATTGTTCATTTAAACATCAGTGGATAATTATTGTTTTTATGAGAAAGTTTATAGTTTGATTCTCTCAAGATATTATAAAAAATAATTTATCCAACTTACTATTGTTTTTTCTTTTACTTGGGTTTGAGTGACATCAATTTTCAATGGATGTAAACAACTATTCTTGGGAACAGTAGCTATTAAATTGGTTTGAAAGCTGTTTGACAGTTAATGAAAAAAATTTTCTAAAGGACTGCAATAAGACTGATAATTTTTATGCCAGTGGAAGGCCAGTTTTTACCACAAAAATTCCCCTGTAACCTTTCATGATTGAAAACATATTACTTGCTATTCAAAAACACAGGCAAATTAGTGAGGAGAGTTTCTAAAATAAGCTCAAGGGGTAGACATATAATTTGTGGATGACATGTCATGATAGTAAGTGTATTTCCTTCTGCGTTTTGTTTTAAACTGTAGAAAGTACACAAAACTCCACAATTCAGGTTTCACACATGTTTTTACAGTTGTTAGATGAGCCTACTTGATTTTTAAGGGACTCCTTGTTCCAAGTATAAATGTCTTACTACATAATATTTATTTTTAATCATGTATTTCTTCTCTTTGTAGTATATGTTTATGTAACTTAGGTACATAAGATTGTTAGGGAACTTGGCATTGTTTTTGAAATAGTCATCTAGGAGCCTCTTTATTATAGGGCTATTGCCTTTAAAACGTATTTTAAGGAACAAATATGAGATGTGAGACTTCTGTGTTGAATGAGCCCCACTGCATATCTTTATAGTGAGGGTGTTGGGGACTGTGGTTAGATAGAACTGCACCAGTGGTTCAAGCTGTAAATAGTCACTGGTTGACACCGAGCATCAAGTGTGTTCTGCTACAAGGAGTGACTCAGTCCTAGTTCCATTTTGACTATCAGCTAATGACAGAATACGGTGACTACACGCAAACCAAAGGCCTCGGCAACATCCAGAACATTCCTTTCCTTGTTCACTCTGAGACTTGACTACCACAGAACTACTTGTTTTCTTAAAGAAATGTAAAGAGAGATGAATTAAATTTTTTGTAACTCTTTACTTTGACATAATTTAAAATTTCTGGAAAGTAACAAGAATTCCCATGTACTTTTCACTGAGATTCTCTAATAGTTTGACATTGGCTTTCTTACCGTTCCCACTAATATTTGAGAGTAAATTGCAGACATTAAGCCCCTTTACCCCTAATACTTCAATATGTACTTCAAGGAGATTCTCTTATATAACCACATTACAGTTATCAGAAGCAGGAAATTTTACATTGGATTAGATAATAGTCTTGTACCAAAGTCCATATTTCTGCATTGCCAATTGCCTCCAATAATGTCTTTTGTAGCAGTTCTTTTCCTGGTCCAGGATTTGTGTCATATCTCTTTAATCTTAAACGAATTAACTGTTTTAAGGGAAATGAAGGGAGACACATTGTTCATTGCATGCTTTTTTTGCCTGCATATCAATTTCAGCATCTTCTCTGAAACAGAATGCCGGGAGATTTTATATAACAGATATCATGCAGGAAATACTTGTTCTTCATTTCGTATCAGTTCGTACCTTTTTCAGTGGTTGAATTTCTGTACAAGCAACCATAGGTTCTTACTACATCTTACTATAAGGTACTGTGTGCTGAGTCCAGTATTAAGCTTTCTTTTGTTCAAGCCTGTCTTTTTAACATGTGATAGCTGCTATTTCATCGCATTGGAACGTTTTGTATAAGTTCTGATGAGACAGTTCCAAAATATGTCCTGTAGCTTATCTTTCGCTAAGAGAAGATGACAAGTGACTACCATCTTTTTTGCTTAAGCCCAGAAATTCACTTTCTTTTCACTGGCCAAGATTATTCTCTGGAGTATATGAACCAAAGCAGCATATGCTTATAATTTCAAAAGCACTCATAATCTTCATTTTGTTTATTTCATTGAAAATTGCACCACAGTTTCTTATGTTTTATTCTATAAAAGTGTAGCTGAGTTGAAATTCTGCCTCTATTTTATTCCCACAAGATAGGGAAGAATTTCCAAACTGAGATTTCTTTTAAAAGGTTCATGGCCTAAATGGAATCAAGTAACTAAAATATTCAGTTTTAAAAGATTATTTTAATATTATGATGCTACCAATTAGAATTATGCTATCATTTAACTTCTATATTCTATCTTGATTATTGAAATTTCAAAATTTTGAAATTTTGGCTGCAAAAGAGCATAATTTTCTTCCTAAAGTTTACCTAGGAATGTGCTTTCTTAGTATTTATACTGTCAGTCTGTTTCTCTTTTTATTTAATGATTTGAAGCTTTTCGATAGTTTTTGTACATAAAATTAAGTTTTCATAACTATCACTAATTATTGTAATTTGCTTTTTCAAGAACATATTTCTATTTCAGATGATAGAATTTAAACACATAATGCACAAAATTAGATCTTTCACCCCAAGCTATATCTAGATACTTACCTATAGATGACCTATATTAGTAAATCTGAATGACATGCTTTGTCTGCATTGCTGATCTGTTGGGCTGATGTGATGTAATAGTAATGTGTGTGACCACATTATGTGCATGCACTTTTGAGGGAATACCTGAGATGATGTGTTGAAGGAAGTATTCTGCTATTCTACTTTTCACAGGTGAAGACCAGTGACACATGAGAGTGTTACCCCACCAGCTAACTTCTCATTTTGTTTTATTAAGTCCCAGTGGCATGTACTTGAGAGCTCCTGAACTCTGAGGTACAAAAGCTGTGTAGAGCAGGAACAGGTAACTAAACAAAATCTTAAATTTTTTACAGAAAAAGGAGAGGATGAATAGGTGCTAGGTAGGCAACTCCCAGAGTCCACTATTTCACCCTTCAGGCTAGTCTCGTGTCCCTCTCCTGCTACTCAGTATTCTCTGCACCAGCCACCTTTCAGTTATTTTAATTCAGCACATTTTTTCCTATAATTTTTCAGAGATTCATGCTTCATAGAGTAATACCATCAAATAATATTTTCCTTTCTTTCAAGAGGACAAAGCAGGGGTGTAGAAAGCCACCACATGAGGGGAAAATGTTATTGGAGTGGAAATCGCATCATTTCTGTGGTGATGGAAATATTCTATATTTGCCACTGTACAGTGACTATTGAGCCCTTGAAATGTGACAAGTGCAGCTGAGGAAGTGAATTTTAACCTTCATAATAGTTTAATTAACCTAAATGGCAATAGCCACATATGGTTTGTGGCTACCATGTGGAATTGTGCAAGCTAGCACTATCACTCACCATTCTGAGTCCCAGAGCACATCCCTGCACCTCTCCTAACTCAGGCTATGTATCTTAAAAATGAGGGTTATACTTCCCCTGTCTTTTACATAGACTTGAGAACCAAATAACAGTGTAGATATAAAAACTCTTTGTAAATCTTAAATTGAAAATATAAAATAACATTATCAACATCGTGGCGCCCCTGTTTGTTTGTTTTTAATAGCAGCCGGAAGCAACCACTTTTTGTTGATTATCCCAGCCCTATTATTTCTCCTGTTCTACCACTGATTATTTCTTTTAGTGGGAGTAAACCTAGGGTCTATTGAGTAAGTAGGGAAAGGAAGCGAAATTAAAAATTTATTATTGAACTAACGTTGACCCAAAGTTAGCTCTTAAAAAGGTTTGAAAATAAAAATTGTGGACAGATTTTCTAATGAAAACTTTATTTATAAAGTTTATCTTTCCAGATTTCTTTTTCTAGTATACGTGTAATTCTTTTAAAAGCACAGATGTGAGAACATACTGCTTTAGCCTATATTTTCCATTTAAACATGTATTATTGATATTTTTGCATGTGAATACATAATACATCTACTTTAAAAATCTAAGTTTCCAATTACAAATATAATACAGTTATACAAAATTTAAAACTTAAACATTGCGTAAATACAAAATGTATAAAATGTATAAAGAAATTCCCAGAATTCACATCTCTTGTGACATTATTGTTTGGTGTATATTCCATCTTTATATAGACATACATATACATGTATACATACATGTTAATGTTACTTAAAATTCTATTTTTACAAAAATTGGATCACACTGTATGTGCTCTTCTTAAACTTGCTTTTTCACTTGGCAGCATATGTTTTATACATTTATTTATTTTATACATTATATACCATATAATAGAATATTTAATCAATTTAATGGTGAATTGATTTCAGGTTTTTGCTAATAAAGACATTGTGCTAGTGAATATCTGTGTGTGTATCTTTTTTTTTCTTAGAATAGATTCTTAGAAGTAAAATAGAGGTCAAGTGTATGTACATTTAACATTTTTATATTTATTACTAGATTGCTCATAGCAAGGTGTCATTAATTCAACAGAACATGAGGCTTGAAATTTAGCTAGATGACTTTATGTGTACATGCCTAAGGGAATTGTAGATCCCATTATTTCGCCTAGAGTACTGTGATGAAACCCACTGCCTTTTCTTCAGTCTTGAGTCCTGTATCTGTAAACTACTTCCTCCCTTATTTTCACCTCTTCTATTCCACTAAAAAGGGAATAGTAAATTTGGTGACTTTGGATTTCTTTAGTATACCACGCAGAAAACATGATTTAGTGATTAAGAGACATAAGACTAGTCATCAGTGCTGAGCATTCCATTTGATTCATTCAACATTCCATTACTAATTTGGCAGGTTATTGTGCAGCTTTATAAAATACATTTTATATAAATATACTTCTCCATTTTCTCCTTAGTCACAGGAGTTTGCTTTTTATAAATACTGTGAATATGAGCTTTAGAATAAGATGGTTGTCTACTTCTTTGGCTGAGTATTTTTTCTCAGTCTTCAACTACACACACACACACACACACTTAGGATTAAAAGTTGAATTTAGAAATAATTACTGTTCTTAAAGAGAATTAGAAATAAAACAAATGACAACATAACTGTATTGAAAGAAATAGTGATTTGGGTTAGATAGAACTTTTGAGAGTTTTCTAGAAGAAATTGGATACTTACTTGAGTTTTGAAGTTGGTGAGATTTTGCAGTTTGGGCTCATACAATGGAAAGTTCATTCTGAATGAGAATGGGGAGAAGACATGTACAATGCCCTGGGTGGAAGGTTGAGTGCCAGCAAATCTTGGAAATGGCATGCAGCGTTCTCTGATTAGAGTAGATCACCTGATCTGAGAGATAATGCAGGTAGAGAGAGAGGAGAGGGAGAGAAAGAAAAGAGATACCCTTAAAGTATATAAAGACTTTGAGGAATAACGGAATATTTTTGACCAAGAATAATATCAGAGAAACCATCAATCTAGTATGTTTCTGACTCCTAAGAGGCCTGCATGGCCCCTGTCCACTGTGATACTGCGGAGATTAACTGTCTCAGACACCTAAACTGATTGTGCTTCACAGTCCCTGTGCTCTTGGTCATTTTCCCAAATGTCATCTGTCTTCTTGTTCTCATACTGCCTCTTGTGTCTCCCTTCTGACCCAAGCTCCATTGCATCTGTCTTCTTTCTCAGCCTTAAACTGTATTGTCGCACTGTCCTTCAGGGACCATATCTGGCAGAAACTCAGCCCTGGGCCTATCAAATAACTCTATTCTGTTTGCCTCTATACATCCAATATTGGGGCTACTGAGACTTGTGATATAAATTAACTACTGTTACAGATAGATAGCAATAAATTTATGCATGTGTGTATGTAAGTACATATGTATATATTTATTTAGAGAACTTTTTAAGAGTATATTTGAGCCAAACTGACAACAATGCCAGGGAGCAAGATCTGAAATGCTCCCAGCGTCAATAAATTTATAGTTGCTAACCTCATTTGCTGGTCATTCCTTCTGTTCTTCCCTAGGCTGTTCTCTTATTTTGCATAGCATCTATTTCATATTCTTACCACTAATCTAAAATTTCTATCCTGTTCCCTCTCTCCTGCATCACTTTCACGCTTCTCAGAGAAATAATTCTTCATACCTGAACTCCCATTCCTGCCTGCACATCCAAACCCTTCTTCACACATCTTTTCCTCCTCTCTTCCTGTTATTGTAGACAATGTGCTCATCCTCCTATATTAGGTCAGTCCCACCTATCCTACCATGGATGTTCTCTTTGCACCCTCACAGGGACCCTGATCTCTTTATTACCATTTTGTTCTTTTGAATCTTCATCCTTGCCCTCCAACTTTGATCCTTCCTTTCAGCATTCAGATCGTGTACTAGACACATCATTTTATCAGACTAACATCTCTCCCTCCAATCTAGTCAGATGGTTACTCTGGGAGCCACAATTTAAATACAAGATACTCTTTTTTTTTTGGCCACTGTTCATTGGCCCAGGAGTTGACAACTGACTCAAGCTGGACCAATCACAATTCTTTACCAGGACTTTATATTTAAAATGGAACCATTTTTCTCTCTCTCTTGATGGCTGAAATTCAGAATGTATATATTTTGGAACTGTTGGAAGTCAAGCTCTGCATAAAGACTGAAGAGTAAAAAAAAAAAAAAAAAGGAAGAATGAGGTAAAATAAGGATAGAATATGAATTAATTATAGCAGAGTGCCAAAAAACAGCATTTCCTGAATTCTTTACAAACAGTGATTCCCAGCCCTTTTCATGTCATGACACACATAGAAATGATAATATCAGTACTGCCCCCTTGAAGAAGATGCATAAAGCTGTGTTTATGACTAGTGGGCACATTTGTAATCTGAGCACAGGCTGGGAAGCTGTATTCTACAGTGTTCTGGGAGAGCACACCTGTAGCCCACACCCAAGTAGAATTGCCCTGTTCCAGTATCTGATTCTAATTCTTAGCATGGGTCCCAACCTGTAGGTCCTTTGAGATGCCCACATAAACTTCCCTTAGATGTCAGTTCCTCCAAGCTGCCTTCCTGAACTCCCCAGATGCCTCTCCCATGTGCTCCAGTAATACCCTAGTACTCTAATTATCTCATTATTTGTCTATATACCCTCTTGTACCATGAGCCCCAGGAGGGTAAGAAGCATATCTGCCTTTTCATCGTTATGGCCTCAGTGCCTTGAGTATGGTAAACATCTCCTAATGAAGGAATTATGCTCTGCCCATATTAAAAGATTCAGAAGATCGTAATAGGAACAAAGTCATTTTTGTAAACATCTTTTTTTTCTAAAGGAGGTAACTTTGAATGGAAGCCCTGGAAAGAAAAGTACATGAGAACTATGTCTTTTTGGCATTATCTATCTAATAGTTTTGCAGACCATGAAATTTTTCAGTCTCTCATATTTTGACTTGAATTACATATCTCAGTATTCATACTGGAAAATAATACGCAAATCATTTTCAGAATAACAAACCTCTTGTGAAAAAATAAAGTGTCTTAAAAAACCCTGAGAATAAATATAGGCATAACAATATGGGCAATTTCTCTGTTTTGTCACCTGGCATAATGACATGTCCATTCTCGTTTATCAATTCTGAAGGTACAAGGAGGATTAGTTCTTATAAGGTAAGAGCTTCCTCCTGGTTTTCCATCATTGTCTTTCTTTCTCCAAAGGTAGCCCTTCCTGCCCACCCCCTCCCACCACCAATTTGCTGTCTGTCATAGAATTTCCAGGTTCACTGCTTCACTTTTCTTTGGTGTTAGAATACAGACTATGATTAAGTAAAGCCACACACAGTTACTAACCACTTAGCTTGACCCATTTTTAAAGCACTTAAGACTCTATTCTAAGGTATTTTGCACTCCTTTGGTTCTCAGACCCACTACTATGGCTTATAGTTATTTTGGTAAGACTTTAGCTTTGAATTCTGGTTAAAGTTTTTTCTTTATTTACTTCTTGGCTTTTGGAAAAATAAGGGTCTTACTTCATTGGGACCTGGGAGTACTTCTGTTTAACACCAAATTTAAAAGCTATGCATCTGGCTCTCTGCAGCAGCGAGGTCTCCCTTCGTGGCTTATACCATAGTCCATTTTGCTTTTGCTCCCCCTTTGGTTTTTTCCTATACTTTGGTCAAGATTAAGACTTTCTATCCTGCCTTTTTCCCTTCTGTTTTTATTTTGTTCACATTCATACATTATCTTTGCAAAGGTATATGATGAAAGGAGATACAGATTAGCAACTATTTAAAAACTTTAGGAAAAACGATCTATAAAGTTGTAATTCATAAATTAAACATTTAATGTAATTTCTATTAAAGTCATAGTTGGATGGAGTCGGGTGTATAGGAGGAAGTTTGGCTAAATAATTTTAAATTAATCTGGAAAAATAAATATGTGACAGTGGCATAGAAAAGTTTGGAAAAGAAGAGTACTGAGTCAGGACTTAATCTTACTTCTGGTATTCAAAGTAAATTCCTTGGCTGTACGCTTGACTTCCTCCAGTAAATTATTTTTCATCCTTTTATAGCTAAAGCAGTGTTTCTAAAATGCATATCCAAACACTTTTGCTCCATGATTAAACTCATCAGTGGCTTACCTTGCCCACAGGATAAAGCACAAACTAATTTTTAAGGTCTTGCATGATCTCAGCCATGATACTTCTCCAGCCTCAGTCTCACCACTCCTCTTCCCATTCCGTGCTGCAGTTGACAAAAATGCCCTTGGGCTCTACTAGTGCTCCCTTCTGTCTTTCACTTCTGGATCTTTTTACTGTGCTTTCTGCTCTGCCATGAGACATCACATCCTCCAGAAACCACTTTCTTACTTCCAGGTCCCAGTTAGGGGTCCCTTAGCTCTCTGTACATCTCCTGTCATACAGATCACATTGTATTGTCACTTCCCGTTGACTTTCTCCATCTTCCCACTAGCCTGTAAGTACCATGAAGAAAAGACCAGATGTGTCTGCTTTACCCTTTTTACCTCAGAATCTAACAGTGCAGGTGCCCAGTAAATATTGGTCAAGTGACATAATTATAAGGCTACAAGAATGGAAACAATATGATGGTGGTGTAAGAACAGACAGACAAATTGATGGAACAACCAGAAAGAGACTATTACACATTTAATAAGTGATAAAGTATGCATCATAAATCCAAAGAGGAAAGGAATATTTATTTGATAAATGGTGCTGTTTGGGGGGAAAAAAAAGCCAGAATCAGTGAGGACATGGTGAGTGGGTATTCTCATATATTGTTGAGTACTAATATCAATTGATAGAATCTTTTTGAAGCAGTTTGACTCCATCTTTATCTATACCAAGTGGTCATATACATTGATTCAGTAATTCTATTTCTGCAAATCTAGGTTTAGGAAAATTTTTAGATACAAAGCTTTAAAAGTTGGTCATCAAAGTATTTAATTATAGCTAAAATTAGAAATAGTCTAAATATTCAGCAGTAGGAAAATAATGATGACATCTAATTGACAGAATAATACATAGCTATTAAAAATGAATATGAGACACATCTGGAAAAAAAAAATTTCACAGTGCATATATCTGACAGAACTCATACCCATCCCACCTACCCCACAAAAGGTAGCCCAATTAAAAAAAAAAATATGCAAGCACTTAAAAAAAAAAAGGATAACCAAATGATCAGTGAACATTTAAAAAGTCCACGGCATCATTGCACATTAGGGAGTTGTAAGTTAATTATACATTCATCACAGTGGCTAAAATTACAGAGACTGACAAAAATCAAATCTTCGTAAGGACATGAAGCAGCTGAAAGTGTTGCCTATTTCTAGGGAGAGTATAGATTCAGTCACTCTTGAAAACACTTTGGCAGTATCTCCTCAAGCTGTACACACCCATCCTGTGACCCAGCACTTCCGCTCCTAGGTGTCTAACCGAAAAGAGAATTAATATGAATGTCTACCAAAAGACGTAAATAAGATTGTTCAAAGCGGCTTTATTCAAACTAGCTAAAAACTGTAAAGAGGCAAAATGTTCATAAACAGGAAAATGGATTAATAAATTGTGGTATATTCCTATATGAAATATGGTGTAGCAATAACAAAAGAACAAACTAGTGTTACACAAAACAACATGAATGAATCTCATTGATATTATGTTGAACAAAAGAAGACAGCAAAGGAGTACATACTAAACAATTCTATTTATATGATGCAAGAACAGGCTAATTAATTAATAATGATAGAAGTCAGAATAGTGGTTACCCTGGGTGGGAGAATTGATTAAGAATGGGCACAAGAGAAACCTGTTTGATAAAAATTTTCTATATATTAACTTGTATCAGGTTTATATAGATCTATACATACATCCAAGTTCAACAAACTGTACCCTTCATATCTATGTGCTCCTTTACATTTCTCACTGATTTTTTTAAATGGGGGGAAATGACATGTGGCCTTGGAAAGTCACTTCATTTTCCTAAGCTTCAGTATTCTCATCAGTAAATCATAATAATACTTTACTTGCAGGCTTTTCATTATGATAGCACATGGTTAATATGCAGTAAATGGCAGTTTATTGTCAACATGACTGTGACATGTGAAATATGTGTAAATTGAATATATATGGTTGGAGAACTATACAACAAACAAAACTCCCTTATGCATTAAAAAATTATTTCTAAAATAAAATCAGTGGTTTAGCTAGTGGGATTTGTTTTTTCTTCCTATTTTTAGTTTACAAAAATGTGTAATGAGCATTGCTTTCATAATGGAAGCTTATTAATCTTTAAACATTTCAAAATTTTCAGTCAATAATAAGTTCAGTATAAACCAACAATTAGTGTGAACCCCAGAATATTAAATCTCTTTTAGGTTAATTGAAGAGTAGTAACTACAATAAAGGAAGTGATATTCATTAGGTTTTAAGTACCACCATTCCACAGGAATATGAATAATCTTGAACATATTTCGAAGAAGCATAGCCAGGATGGTAATGAGAACTCTGGGTTGTGATATTGAAAAGGCTGAAAGAACAGATCATGGTTCTTTCAGAGACAAAATACTCAGAAGGATCCTACGGCTGCTTTCAAATTAGAAAGGCATTCATGCAATAAAGAATTTGTTGTGTTCTCTGTGGTCTCAAGCAGAACCAGTATCAGAAGGTGGAAGCCATTTCAGGGAATCGATTTCAGGAGCTGTATAAGAAAATTCTGTGTGCCACTACTATTCATTTATTCAAGATGTCGATTGTGTACTTTTCTGTCATAGGCACTCTGTAAGCATAGAGTTCAGAAAATAAGACTTGGTCCCTTTAGTAAGCTTATATAGTGACTAAAGAAGCTATGAAAACAATAGCATAATGTTTCAGTGCTGTGATAGAAGTATGAACAGAGGGTTATGAGAGCTCAGAAGAGGAGATGTTCTCGTCTGCAGGGATTGGAGGAGGTAACTTCTCAGTTAGTGCTGAGTGACAGATTAATCAATGTTTGCCAAGCAGGCAGGCAGAGAATGGTATCTGGGGCAAAAACAAACCAACAACAAAAACACAGCTGTTTTTGATGAACCTGTCAGGGTATGTTTGGAACCAGATTTTTCAGGACCCTGTATGTCCTTTTGTGGGGAATGGAAAGATATTAAAGAAATTTAGGAAAGGGGATAGTATGTGTTCAGGGCGGTGGGAGGGGTGCGGGGGGTCGGGGGAGAGGCAGTGACTCCAGCCACAGTGTGTAAGACAGACTGGATGGAGAGAGACTGGTAGCGAGATGCTAGTTAGGGGATATCTGTAGTTCTGATGATGAAGGCTAGAGAAATGAGTAATAGTGGAATTAGAGGGTTTGATACATTTCTGAGTTCCACTCCAGAGGTCTTTATTACAATTGGTTCATTGGTTTAGAAGGTAAGGGAGAAGAAATTGTTGAGGGTGATTCACAGGTTGCTAATTTGGAAAACTACAGTCTTACTGATTCTGACCTTACCCACAGGTACCTTTTGATCATGGTTGTGGGGACAGGGGAGTGGACACCTTCACTCAACTGTCAGCTCCATGAGAGCAGGTACCATATCTGCTTGCTCACTTTCCCAGTGACATAGATCATAAATGAACAATTTGCCATCCTTCCCAAAGTGTCCTACTAATTTGTTGGCAATCCTTGGACATCTGTCTTTTATACTTACTATTGATCAGGTTAAACATGATATCAAATATTATTAAATTTTGGAGATGTTGACTCATTTGTTCACTCAGCAAATACTTATCAAGTGCCTACTATATGCCAGGCACCATTCCTGACTTTGAAGAAAACAAAAAAGATAAACCAGCAAATAAAAAAGATAAAAATTCATGCCTTCGTGGAGTTTTCATTCTAGTGAGGGGAGACAGTAAACAACAACAATAATAATAATAAAAGCAAAATATATGGTGCATTGGATGATCAGTGTTGTAGAGGAAAAGCCCTGAGTGGGGAGAGAGACGTGGGCTTTGCCATTTTGTGTAGGATGGTCAGGGAAAGACTCACTGAGAAGGTAATGTTTGAAGGAAGTGATCCATGCAGTTATATTAAGCTGCTAATTAAGCTAGGAGGAGAGAATTGCAAGTGGAAGGAAATGTAGATGCAAAGACATGTCAGGTAGAAACTTGCTTAGCGTGTTTAGAGGAACGGCGAAGAGGCCAGTATGGCTGGAGCAGAGAGAGGGAGTGTAGAAAGAGATGTGGTCAGAGCTGTGGGTGGATTGGAGTCAGGAAGGCTGGTGGAAAGACTTGGCATTTTTCGGAGTTTGGAAGCCTTGGAGGGTTTCAGCAGAGGAATGACGTGACCTGACTTACATAGTAACAGAATCACTCTGGCTGCTATTTAGAGGTTAAGCTGAAAAGGAAACAAAGGCAAAAGCAGGGAAACCTTATGGAAGCAGTAATCCAGGTGAGAGAGATGATGGTAGTTTGGACCAGGATGATAGCAGCAGAGGTGGTGAGAAGTCGGATTCTGGATATAGTTTGTAGCTAGGTATTGCTGACAGACCAGATATGGGTGTAGAGGTGGAACGGCCTTGGAGACAATATCAGGAGCTCAGGTTTGAACAGTATGTGTTTGAAATGCCCAACAGACATCCAAGTGGAGATGCTAAATGGGCGGTTGGATATACCATTCTGAGGTTCAGTGAAGAAGTCCAGGCTGGAGATAGAAATTCAGTTCAGAGGCAACTTGTTAGTGTGGGCCAAGTTTATGATTTGAACACCCAAGATTGGGGGAGTGTTTTACACAATACTACTTGAGAGTCATGTAAAGGTCCCTTGAGAAGATTTTGGATTATGTTTTGGCGCAGAAACATTTTATAGATCAGAGAAATTAACTTGTACTCAAGTTAAAAGTTATTTGCATTTTAAGAGACAGTCGATGCTTAAATCATATATAATTTCTATTCTTTACTTTCACTTTTTAGTTTTACTTCAAAATAAAACATGCCTTTTTCTTGTCACTAAATTGGTGAAAATGACAATTTTTAATGCAGCTGCCTTTACTCTAAACATCTATTCCTGTCTTAACTTGCCCTGCCCTTCTCATTAGTGTGCATTCACAGACTGAGTTAATTTTAACAAATACAAAATATAATTAGGAAATAATGCAGAGTACACCATTTGATCCCTAATATATAGAATAATAATTTTAAATAAAATTCGGAGATATAAGACATATTTAAGTATTTTTACAGCTAAACACTTTGTAATATATAACCATGGGCATTCTATTTACTATACCATTACTTTTAAGACCCTGAATATTATTTAATTTAGTAAGAAATTATGAAAAATAGCAATCTTGCTACAGTGGTTTGAAATAGGGATTTGTTTATTAGTGAAATCTTTTCCTTTTTTAATATTAAGCTTATATATATGATTAATTACTATTTATTAAGTGTATATGTTATAGAAAGCATTTGGCCATGTCTGGGGTTGGGGCATTTGCCTCAGGCACCCCCTGAAAAAAGTAAAGTACAGAGATGGAGTTGGTGAAAGGATGGAACTTTATTCATTCTTCTAAGAAACATTTATGGAGGGGCACTTACTGTGTTTCAGGCATTTCATGTAATCTAATAGATATTAGATGTAGAGAAACTAAAAATAGTCTAGAAGACAGTAGAACACAATACAGGTACTCTGATAGAGAAAAATAGAATCAAGAAGCATGGGGTGGCAGCAGCAACCGATCCTACTCAGCTCTACCTCGCTGACCAAGTGAGAGGAGCTGACACTCCTGTAAATACTCTGTGTCAAGCACAGTTTAATGACTTTACATGTATTAACTCAGAACAACAGCCCTATTGAGGTTGGTACTTTCCATTTGACACTTGGCGAAACTGGACAAAGAGAGGTGTAACTTAAGTTCACATGGCCAATGAATGGTAGAGCCAGGTTTTGACCTAGTAGATATCACTTTTTTGAGAATTTCCTTCTCCCCAGGCACTGTGCTAAGTGCCTTATGTACATTCATCTGATGAATCCTTGTAACTCCATGTAGAAGATAATAATCCCCATTTATACACGAGCCTGCAAAAGCTTAGAGAGGCCGTTACCCAAAATCACCCAACTAGCAAGTGGCTGAGCCAAGACTCAAAGGCTGTGCCACTGCATTGCCTCGCCTAGAAAGTGTCAGGAGGTAGTGAAAGATACCGACACTTGGGTGTAATGACAACGGCGATTCAAATTTCAGAAAAAGAAAGCAACAGGTCAGGACGAATTTATCTAAATATTTGAGAACGTATGTAAACCAGAGTACACATACTGCAGCATAAGTTATTTTAAGTGTGTATACAAGTAATCAAATTCTCTGGAGCAGAAACTGAATTAATAAATGCAATACAGTGTTTTTACTGCACACGATTCGGTTATTACTTTGCATTGCATCAATAATTATATTATTTTCACCTTGTTTATTTAGATTTGAGCATATGTTACTTTGTAATTGATCTTAAGCTTTCATTTTAAAAACTAATTAGTGGAAGCCTGATGATCACATTCCTCTTTAAAAATATATTTTAATGGAATTACTATTTCTTTATCCGACAGCACTTAATGCTCTATCAGCATGAGTTCTCCTAAGCAATACTCACAAATTAGATAGAACAAAAGTGAAATAAATTCCTTCTGTGAGGATTTATCTGGGTACCATCAGTAGAGGGTATTTTTCACAGGTTTCCTGCAGTCAAAACTCAGCATGATCTGACAGGGCAAAAAGTATCAAAAACTATTTATTTTTCTTTCAAGTGAATATTATGTGCTTTGAAAAAATGATATTCTTTCTCAGCAGAATTTTGAAAGCATTTTCTGATTAGATTAGCACACTATTAAAATTGCTTAGTATTAGGCTGAAATCTGTTTTCTTTTTAATCTGACACTTTTTTCTATTGGTCAGCCAGTAATATATTTATTTAAAAATCTCATCTTGTTTTTTCTTTCATTCACATATCTTACATATCTTTTAAAACCTTTCAATTTTGTTGTAGAAAATTAGAAAGGGAGTATTAGGAAAGAGGGAAAAACTAGTTCTTCCATTAAGTGATAACTATTCTTAATATTTTTATATTTCTGCCCAGACTTTTTTTCTACATATAGATATAGAGATATAGGTAAGATAAAAGCCAACATTTTATCTATCTATCTATCTATCTATCTATCTATCTATTTTTAGGCAAGGCAACCCTTAGTTTTCCTCACAGTTTGCAAGGACCTTGTCAGTTTACAATTCCTTATTTTATTTTATTTTATTTTTTTATGCCTACAATACCTGGTCTTCCTAGGTGGTCTCCCATCCAGGTACTAACCAGGCCAGACCCTGCTTAGCTTCCGAGATCAGATGGGATCCGGCTTGTTCAGGGTGGCATGGCTATATGATTTTTAAAAATAAAAATGGATTCAAACCATAAATAGGTAAAAAGCTATCTATCTTTCATTTTCTGTTTTTTAAAACATTTTTTCGGTCAATAGATAATATCTCTGTAGCTTCATGCTCTGCTGTATTTTAAAGTTGTGATTTCGGTCATCTCTACTTTAATCCACTGCTGGCAGCTCCTGGGGGTCCTATGTGGTTATACATTTTTCAAATTATATTTGATGATAATTGTGATAAATGCCATTTTCAATGGACAGGATATTTTGCTTTAATGATAAATATCTTGATTTAAACATTAATACTGTCTTTCTTCACCCCAGTTATTCAGAACACAGTTGAGGAGAAAAAGTAAAATTAATTTCGTGCAAGCTATAATAGGTATTGTAAACAATTCACTTTATTTATAGTGAATTTATCCAAGCCTTTGTTTGGTGCTCTCCCACACCCTACCCCCTTACCCCCACGCTGACTTTATATATGACTCTAGGGCTAACTTCAATAACCTGAAAAAATTGATGCAATCTTAATTAAAATTACTAAACTTATTAGGTCAATTTTTATTCTTGGAAGAAATGTTTGTTTAACTAATAGTAAGGGGTTGGAGAGATCTTTTATAATAGGTCCCATGCTAGGTGTAGTTTTCATTACCGCTTCATGAAAACCCTACAAGGCATGTATGCCATTGTGTCTGTGTCCCTCCTCATTTCCCCATTTATTTAAAAAACAACATAAGACTCAAGTTCCCACTCCTAGCAAGTGATAGAACCGGGGTACTACCTCAGAAGTGTATCTATAATTCAAAGTGGAAAAAATAACTTTGGAGTTGGGCATGTGATTTTATCCATGCATTTGAAAATAGATATATCTGAGGTTATAATAAATATCTGCCCCCTTCAAAGGTGAATAAAAGTGCCCTGAAAAGACCTTACTCAAAAATGTCTTTACTATATCTAGTTTCCTTCTTCTGATGCCTGCTTAGCTCCTCCCTGTTAATCAACTCTTGTTTGCTACTATTTTAAGATCTCGTCTTAAAAGTAAATGTTATGCAGTTTATTTTGGCACCTGCCATAGCATATTTTCTTGCTATCATCTCCATTTTTGTTCCTAATTTATTTTCTCCTGCCTGTGTGGGACTGAGGTGGTATAGCTTCGGGTGTCCTGAGAGTTGGAGTCAATTCCACGGTGTGCATCCGAACTCTATCATTTATTAATAGTGTGGCTTCAGGCAAGTTTACCCAAATTATATGTGCCTCAGTTTCTACAGCAGTAAAACAGGAATATAATAATGTAGAATCAATAGATACAGAATACAACCCCATAGAGTTGTCATGAAGTTTACACAAGAAAAATGCTTCGAAAGTGGCACCTTGCCTCTTAGCACAAAGAAAGATTTCAAAATTAAGCTCTAATACCCTTTTTATTCTTTTAGATAATATGAAGTAATTGATTTTTACCAGTGGCTTACACTGCATGTTCCCTCCCTCTCCCCACACCTCATCTCCATCCCTATATTGCAGTTGAATACAGAGTGGAAGAGAACCTTAGAACATGGCATATCACTGCCAGGAGCTTCCTCATCCTCTGATCAACTCGTCCACATATGCACCTGTTTCCTGTCTTCTCATAACACCAGAGAATAAAAACAGTCTGACTAACTTACACAAAACAATTACCTCTTACCCAGAGTCTTTCTGGAAGTTAATGCCTGCTATTTGTATCACTGGCTTCCATGTTAGCTCAATCCACTGAGGCCATAACTTGAAGTGTTTTTCAAGGTTTTTTAGTCTCTCCCATGTTCAGTGTTTTGTTCTTTGCTCAATATTTAGTGGTTAGTGAGCATATGCTTTTTGCCGGTGGTGTGGTTCTGACTTAGTAAGAATTATTTCTTGATGCTTTACAATGTTATCCCTTTTTCCTTAGTGAAAATGTAGTTAATAAGTAAGGCTAGGCATCATATTTTACTTGCAAACCAGATTTCTGAAAATATTTTTTAAATATTTGTCTACTTGAGAGTGTTTTTTTTTTTAAGCTCACTTTTTCCTCATTACTTTAGCATCAAAGACTATTCCTTGTGTACATAGTCACTGACCATCTATTTTGTGGGCTGTCGATTCTAGAGTTTGTCTTTAAACTTAGTAGTGTCTTTTTTTCCTATTCCTTTTTGATGTGTGATGAATATACTAGAAGTTGGAAATATAAAGAAGTAAAAACTTTAAAATATATTGAAATGCTTCCTACTAAATTTTTATTGTGGTAAAATAACATAACATAAAATTTGCCATTTTAACTCTTTTTGAGTGTATATTTCAGTGGCATTAAGTATATTCACATCATTGTGCAAATATCACCACCACTCATCTCTAGAACATTTTCATTGTTCCAAACTAAAACTCTGTACTCATTAGACACTACCCCACTTCCCTACTCCTTCCCCCCACCCCCACATTCCTGGTATCAACTATTCTACTTTCTTTTTCTCTGAATTTGACTATTCTAAATAACTCATATAAGTGAGATTATACAATATATATTTTTTGTTATTGGTTTATTTCACTCAGCATGTTTTTAAAGTTTATCCATGTTGTAGCATGTGTCAATTTCACTTTTTTTTAAAGGTTGAATAATATTCCATCGTATTTATAGACCACATTTTCTTTATCCATTCATCCATTGTGGATTGTTTCCACCTTTTGCTTATTATGAATAATGCTGCTATGAACACTGGTGTGCAAATATCTATTTGAGTACCTGCTTTTAATTCATTTGGGTGTATACCTAAACGTAGAATTGCTGGATCATATGGTAATTCTAGTTTAAATTTTTGAGGAACAGCCATACTGTTGTCCACAATTAGCTATACCATTTTACATTCTCATGCTTCCTAATACATTTATATAGAAATTTTTAAAACTATGATTGTATCAGAATTTAGCAAAAAATCATGAAACAGCATGAGAAATGCATAACTAAATATTGCACTTTTTCATGTTTTCTCAAGATAATTTTGTGTCTATCAAATTAGTCTACTGTGAGTACAAGCTGTCTTCTATTCACATAGAAAGTTTCTGTCACAAGAGTGTGGAAAATCTAATGTCCACTGTGTTCTAAATCACGACAGGGTTTTTGGTGTGTGGTGTCACCTATATAGGTTAAATTATGTTTAATTTGATTAAAAAACAAGTTTTATTAGAGTTCAGATTTTAATAATAACAAGTAGAAATGACTGAAGACATACAGTTTTTCTACAGATAACTTTTCAAGCCATTGACTCATTTGCCACTACATATTTAAGTTCCTGTTCTTTCTAAAGTAATAAGCTGGTGTTAAAAAAATATTCAAATATTAAAGCATGATAGGGAAGACTTTATTAAAGGTCGGGGGCTGTTTCGATAGGTATAGAAACCACCGCAATGGGATTTTACAGTGGTGGAGAGAGAGATTGGGCTCAGCTCTGAATACAGCATGGGCAAGTGGAAATTTATAACCAAGGAACAGGGTGGTGGTCAGTAGATGGAAAATTACTAAAAGGAAACATTAAGGGTAAAGGAGGTTCTGGCTAAACCACCCCAGCAGGATTCTTGCTGAAGACAGGTCAGGGTGATCAGATATCACCTGAGGGCGTGAGGAGAGGAGGGCGAGGAACCTGAGCAGATATGGAAGATGATCAAATATTGTGGATGGGGAGAGTCTGGTTAAACTGATTTGTGGTTAAGTGAAGAATCTTTCTCATTGGCTGCTGTAAATTTTGTATCCCTATACATTTTTTTCCACATAGCATGTGTTATTTCATGTCAACCAACTTTTATTGATTTCCGTGTTTCAGACTCTGTGCTAAATGGATAGGGATGGAAATGTTGATTACAGACAAATAAACAGGCAAGTCCAATAAAGTATTGAAAGTTCTGTGAAAGGGAAGAGCAGAGTGTTTGGGAATAGATGGGAGGGGGCAGGCTAACTAAGATTTGGACAGGTGAGGAGAAGGTCTCTAAAATACCCCAAAATTCTTCAGGAAATGTATTCTCCCTAGAGTAGTGGACTCCCAGAATAAAGTAATAACAAATTGTTAAAGCATTTTAACATCATCTCTCATATGTAAAGTGAGTATTCGGTTAAGGAAGCAGTTAACTTCCATTGCACCCAGGCAACTAAAAATACCATTAGAGTTTTAAAACTGTGCATATGAGTACTTTACCTTACTTAAAATTCATCCTGACATAAAAAATAATCTGTGTTATAAAGTAATATAGTATGGACATTTTTGTCTTAATAGTACTTAATTTGGGTATGAAATTGTTCCACACAAAACTGAATAAGCTCAACAAGTATTTCTGATGTCACAATTTTCAAATAAGCCACAGCTGAGATAGTAAAGATACATTATTCTTTGGATAAAACTTTTTATTCTAATTAATTTTTTACATCTTACTTTTAATTTGGTTTATTATTTTATCCTTATGTTTTTAATTGGTAAAAAAAAAAAAGTACTAGTAACAGTCAAACAATTCAAAGTAAATGAAGTAAAATGTAAAGTTTCTTCCCTCTCCTCTCCTGTACCATCTCATTCCCCAAAAGTAGATACTGAAAGTTTAATAATGTATCTCTTTCCAGAGCATGAAAATATTTGGACAACCAATTAGTTGGGTATATAAGAGAAGGAAGAGAGGAAGAAGAGAAGGAGAGGGAGGGGGATCATGTGAGTGTGTGTACACATATAATTTCAAATTAAAAAACAAAAGGGACCATATCATAACAATACTCTATAGTATGTTTTCTTTCCCATTTACTACAATCTGTCCTTAACTTCTTTCCATGTCATTATGTTGAATACTGTCTCACTCTTTCCAGTGTTCATAAAATGTCATTGTTTGAGTGTAGTCATTTGCCTATTCACAAATACTGCTACTGTTTGTGCTGTTTTGGCATTTCAAGCATACTACAGTGAATATTCTTGTATATGTATTTTTGCACACTGGAGCTAATATTTCTGTAGGATAGATGCCTAGAAAGGTGATTGCTGATTCTATATGTGTACATACATGTGTGCACACACACACTCACATGATCCCCCTCCCTCTCCTCTTCTTCCTCTCTCCCTTATGCATAGTTAGCCCTCTTTATCCACAGGTCTCGCATCTGAGGTTTCAACTAACCACAGATCAAAAACGGTATTTGCTATCCATGGGTGGGACTCTGTGCATGCAAAGGACTGATTGTATGCATTGCTCTGTGTCATTTTTATATAAAGGACTTAAGCATCTTCAGATTTTGATATCCAAAGGGGTCCTAGAACCAGTCCCCCAAGGATGAGGGACAGCTGTACTTACCATTTTAAGCCCCTTTGATACATTTTACCAAATTGCTCTCTCAAATGCTTGTGCCTATTTACCAATAACCTTATCCCTTTAACACTAGATTTTACAATTATAAGCAGCTTTTGCTAATCTAATGGGTGAAAATGGTATGTTGTTATTGTATTGTAAATTCCTGGATTGATAGAAAGGTTGAATATCTTTTCCAAGATATATAGGTATTTATATGCTCCAAAGTACCTATTTTTATTAGAATATTTGTTGTATTATTCTTGAGTTTCATAACTTGATAATTACTATTTCTCTCTACTATAAAGTTGAAATCTTTTTCATTTTGTTCTTTTAACTTTATATGTAGTAACTTCTACCAAATAAAAGTTTTTATTTTTTATATAGTCAGATCTGTCAACTTCTTTCTTTATAGCCTCTGGTTTTGGTATCATGATTATAAAGACCCTCCCAAATTTAAGATTATGAAAATACTCACCTACTTCTATATGTTTATTTTAATTGTGAATGCATTTGGAATTTATTTTTGTGTAAGACGTAGGGTAGAGATCTAATTTATTTGTCTCAGCATAGAGGTTCACATGTCCCAAAGCAATATATTGAATAATCTGTCCTTTACTTGCTGTTTAGAAATATCACCTTTATCATGTGCTTTTCATATGTATGGTAGTTCCTTATGCTCTGTTTTGCTGAGTTATTTGTCGTATTGAGAGGCAGTTTTGTGAAGTGAGTTGGAACCAGAGCACCAACTCTGGAGGGAGAGGCCCTGGGTCAAACCAAGACATTCCTTAACTGTGTGACCTCAGACAATGACGCTATCTTTCTAAATCCCAATTTTGCCATTTGTAAAATAGGGGTAGAATACTGACTGCTTTGCAAGGTTATGAGGATTAAGTGAAAGAATAAGTATAAAGCACTTAGGGCAGTGGCTGGCACGTGCCAAGCACTAGATGAACAGTAAGCTATTAATATTACTGTGACTACTGTAACTATAAGAGCTGACCTTTTATGTATGAAAGGACAAAAATCTCTTTATTCTTCTTTACTTTGCTAAAGTTGAACTTTAACACAAGGTTCTCAAGTTCCAAAATGAAAGTTCCTTAAGATTTTGTGATTACATTAAATATGTAAGTTCTATTTGGGGAGAATACATATCAATTTTCAGAATTCCTTTGTTCCAGATGAATCCCTTGTATTCAGCATGCAGTTTGATTTTACTTTGTGGTCATTCAGAGCTTTGCTTTAAGTGATTTTAAATAACAATTTATTAATATTACAGATATGTTTAGTCTTAGTTCTGTCTTATTTTGTAGAGTTTCTTTTATGGCCTTTAATACTATTTACTTAGTTTTACGCTCTGTTCAGTGTTTGAATTACTTTTATGTGTATTTTCGTTCTGACAGTTTGAACACATATAATTAGTTGTTAGGATTTCCCCCCCCCCAGTTACCTTTATAACTATTACCTTACATCCCTTTTCCTTTCATAACCCAATTTTTCTAGTTAATTTCAGTTAGGATTATGTTTGTTTTTCTACGGAATAGAACTCCAACATCAATGGCTTAACCAAATAGGGAATATTTTTCTCAGAAAATAAACAGTGCAGAGGTCAGCAGTCAGGCTGGTTTTATAGCTGCACAATGTCATCAGTGTCCCTGGCTTCTGTACCCTCCCACATGGCTATCCTTGGTTTGTGACTTTGGGGCTTGCACTTGTCTTATGGTCAGTCATGATTACTCCACCTCCAACCTCTCACCTGCATTCTAGATAGGAAGGAAAAAAGAGGAAGAGAAAGGGATGCCTATACTGAGGAAACAAAACTTTGCTAGAAACCTTCAACTTACATCTTAATGACCAGAACTGTGTCATTCCATCACCCCTGTTATTCCTAGCTGGGAAAGTGAGTATTTTTAACTAGGCACATTGCTTCCCTGGGCCAAATTGGGGTTTTATTAGTAAAGAAGAAAGGTAAAAGGATATTGAGTATACAATTAGCTATGTTGGGCAAAAACTTGCTTTTATACCTTTAAATAATAGCATGTTCATTAAGAACTTAGACTGCAACCTGTAAACAGTATATACTGACCCACTGTTATGGGAGATGAAGTTAGAACATTTAAATGAACTTCTCCCTTTTTTCCTCCTCCACTTCCTGAATTTTGCTAATTGTGTTATTATTTCTAATATATGTTGTAACTTTTAAAAAAACATTTTTATTCTCCTTAATGAGAGCAAATGCTCTCCAGCATTTTCCTGCAATCTCTTTGTTATAACTTCTTCCTTCATCCCTTGGGGGATGCTATTCATCTATAAATTTCTTCAGAATAGGCTCATGTTAACTATATAATTTCCATCCTTGCACATTTTCAAATCACTGCCTGATACTTTTATACTAAAGTGAGAGTTTGGGTATAAAATTCTCCAATTATACTTTCTTTTCTTCGTTGTCATTGCTATGCTGTTTTCTGAGGTTGAATATTCTTGAAAGTCTGAGGCCAGTCTGAGGCTGTGACCTGTTTTTTGTTTTGTTTTGTTTTTTTTTTTGTTTTGTTTCCTCTTAATAGTCATGGAATTAGACATTTTTTTGGAGGGTGGTGGTATATCTTTGAAGCATAATAATTTTACTATGATGTCTTGGTGTTAATTCATTTCTTTTAGTTTATCTTAGAACATATGTGGCCCTTCAATATGATCATTTAAGATGACTTTTTGAATTTCATGAATTAGATCTTTCTTTTCATCTCTATGTGTTCTTCAGAGATATAAAAGATATGTTCATTCTCCTTGTCTCTCCGTATAGCTATTGTTGTCTCTCTACTTTTGCTTTCCATTTTATTTTCTAACTTTTCTCAAGCTTATCTTCCAGATGTGTATTCAGCAGGGCCTTTGCTCCTCTTTTTTGTTGTTGTTGCTTCTGATGTGACTTTTTTTTATGTTATGATGTTATGACTTAATTTTACTCTTCCTCTCCTTTCTGAACTCCACTAGTTAAATTTATTTATTTTTACCTTTAGTTCTTGTATCTTTTCTTTTTTGAGAGGTTTTATCTTTAAGCTCTTGTTTCATAAAGGCTTAAAAAGTTATTTGTAACAAATTACCACAAACAGTGCCTAAAAGAACACAAATATTATCTTACAGTTCTGGAGGTTGGAAGTGACAAGGGTCTCACTGGGCTGAAATCAAGGTGTCAGCTGGATCGGGTTCCTTTCTGGAGACTCTAGGAGGAAAATCCCCATTTTATCACTTTTCCAGCTTCTAGAAGCAGCCTCCTTGGCTCCGGGTCCTTTTCCTCCATCTCCAGAGCTAGCAATGGCAGATCAAGTCTTCACAGCTGGTAGCACTGACCTTTTGTAGTCACATCTCCCTTTAACTCTGACATCTTTTGTGTTTCAGCTTTCATTTTTAAGGACCTTTGTGATTACATGGACCCACCCATGTAATCTGGGATAATCTCCCTATTTTAAATTTAGCTAATTAGCAACGTTAATTCTATCAGCAACCTTAATTCCCCTTTGCCATGGAAGGTGACAGATTCACAGAGATTGGAACTTGGACATCTTTGGGGGTAAGAGTGGGGTATAATTCTGCCTATAACAAAAATCACTTTAAAATTAATGTTTTCAGTCTGGCAATACATGTTGGTGTATATTCTTTTTTTTCCCCTTCATTCATATTCATTCTCCCCTTCTCTCTCTCTTTCTGAAGTTTTGTTTTTGTTTTTGTTTTTTAAAGAAATAATCTTGCTTGTTCATAAGTAAGAGGAGTTTTTCCCTGACAGGCTGTTGTTACTGTGAGCTTTGGGTCGGAGGAATAAACTAACATAGCTGGTAGCTGGAGTTTAGATCTGTCCCTGGAAGTTCAATTCTAAGCCAGGACTTGACTTCCCTGGATCCATAGGGAAGCCCCATGTCAATCAGAGGTGTTTGTGTGTTTTATGTTATGTGTGAGTGATTTAGTTTTACTTCTCTTCTGCTGACAGGCTCCTGGCCACCCTTTATTTCTTTACCACTATATCACTCTTATTCTACTTGTAATTTTTAAAGATAACTTTCAGTTTGTTGATTTTGAAATATTCCTAGAAGACAAACAATGAAAGTGATGGTTATACTAGATGTCAATTATTAAGTATGCCTGCCTAGCACATGCACCCTTTTAAATAAAAACTCCTCTGCTGTGGTTTGCTGAGCAGTGGCTGTGTTTTGAGCCATCCAATTCCCTTGTCCCCGCTGCCACAACTGGGATAGGACTTGATCCAAAGATGGACAACCTGTGGTCTCACCAACAACCTGTGTCTTGATTCAGAAAGCTAACACAACTCATTTTAAGCACTCTGTATATTATCTAGGTTCAAATTGAAGTGCAGCCATTTACTAGTTGTTTAACCTTAAGCAAGTTACTCTATGCCCTATTTCTATAAAATATTAGATGCTAAATCATATTTTGAGAATTAAAAATAATCCACTTAAAGTATTTACAACAGTGTCTGATACTCAAAGCTCTATAAATGATAGCCATTATTATTATATTAGGAATTTGAAATTAGGAAACCAAATGACTAAGAGAGTCACCGGTTGGAACTAAAGCTAGAATGTCATGAGATAGAACAGTGGTCCTTACTCCTTTTTGGTCTCATTGCCCCCTTGATGAATCTGATGACAGTATGGACAGTTTCCTGCAGGAAAGTACATAAACATGTAAACATACACAAAATCAAGGTAAAAGCACTTCATGTAGAGAAGGAGTAGAGGGGGCAATAGAAAGTCAAAGCTATGTGTAAGTCAGATTTGTGAAGGAACAGAAACTCATCAAAGCAGAGGGAGCTGTTTCATAAAGAGAGGAGAATGGACTGAATGAGGAGAGAGAAACAGAGGCCCTGAGACAACCCCTCAGTTCCATGTCCAGCAGTTTCTATCACAGGATTTCTCTGAGGTCTCTGCTTGTCCCCTCACTTCCCTGGACATAACCAAGCTGACATAGCCCTCACATCTTGCAACCAAATTAGCCAGAGAAAGTCAATGATAAAGCTAACTTTTACACGATGAAGAATTATTGCTGTGTCATTTCAGATTGCTTTTAGCCAACATTATGAAGTTTTCCTGTGGCGTGATTATATCAACAGCCAGTGCTTTCAGAATAAAGTGAATAACCAGCTGCAGTGACTTTTCAAGGACTGCTAACTTCCTTTTTTGTAGGTTGAACACTTCCCAAGCATATCCTATTTTTTTTAATATTCCAGTTTAAGGAAAAAGCCAGAAAAAGGTAACATCAACTTTACTAGTAGAATTCTTTTTTGTTTTGGTTAATCTTTTTAAAGTTTTTAAACTGAAAATGAAGCAGAAATTCACAGGATTTTATAGCTGAAAAAGGATTTAAAGATTTTTTCTTGTCCCATGGCTTATTTCAGAAATAAAAAAAAACAGAACCCCTAACCCCCCACCCCAGTAACATACTGCATACTTTGTCTCATTTAGTACTCAGAGCAACCTTATGTGGTATAATACCCTCACTTTACAGGTGAGGAAATGGGTTTAGAGAGATTAACTCCTTACCTGAGATCAAAGATACTGCAAGAAGGTTGAACTAGGATTTGAACCCAGGACTTTCTGACTACAAAGCATATGTTATAATGCCTCTGCGGCCTTTAAAACTGAGGCTAAAAAAGAGTGAGCCTTTTATTTTACACATCTTTTCCTCAACAAGGTCTTTCTTTCAACATGTCTTCTCAAAAAGAAGGCTGGAAACATATGAGCCCCACTTTTTGATCCTCACTCTAGAAGGGTCTTGAATGTATCCATCTACCATCTGCCTCCCTGACAGTGTAGTACCAGCCAATCATAAATCTTCCCACTGAGCTGGAATTTCTGTTGGATATTTAGCCAACCTTCCTTCCATACAGAGGTTTTCACATGGAACCACAATTTGGTGGTGCTGGGGAGAGTGGTCCCAGACTGCTGGGGCAGCAGTGATTCACAGTTTGAGCTTTAGCATAAATAATATTTGTTTACAGAGCATTTGCAGGATGAAGGAGTGGTTAAGAAAACAGGCTGTAGAAGTAGACTGCTTGGGTGAATCCCAGCTCTTCTGTTGACTACTTGAGTGACCTTGGACAAGAACTTATCTCTTAAAGTCTTGTTTCTTTATCTGAAATTTAAGAAGTATGTGGTACATTGGATTGTTGTGAGAATTGAATGTGATCATGTATATAAACCACTTAACCCAGTGCCTGGCATAGTAATACTCAATATTACTATCATTGGCTATTATTAGACTACTTGAAAGTGGTTTAGAGAAACCGCAAGGAAGAAGCAACATCAGTCTCTTATTAGAATCCTCTTTTATTTTGGTTAATTTTTTTAAGTTTTCAAACTGAAAATAAGTTGTTATTTTATAGGCTTTTATAGCTGGGAAGGATTATTTTTCTTGAAAATGGTTAACTCCTGTGTTTAGTTGACAAGACCAGTTTTTAAAACTGTAGTCATTTTATGAATATAAAATATTAGTGTCAAAAGCATAAAATATACATATATTTTATGACTCTTATGAAGAGAGGTAGAAATACATTCTTGTTCCAAGTTGTTTTGTTGCTAAACCATTAAATAATATGGCTGTTATTTTCCTGTTTCTCAGCAGATAAAGAAGCTTCAGTTCCTTTATCTTTTAGGACTGCAAAAAGTTTATAGATTTTTTTATGCATTGTTATTACTATGCAATAGTAGATGAATAGGATTTTTATTTTATTTATAACAATATATCAGTTTTTAAATTTAAATAACTCAAAATTCTCTTATGCTTTACTACCCTGATGAATAACTTTCAAATGTTTTCATTTTCATAGACCATATGATTTGTTGTAGGTCATGTTGACTTTTTAAATTTCCTAGACATTTCCACATACAATGGAAGTCTCGGTTTGCATTGTGTCAGCAATTGTTATATGAATCATGCCAGCGAACACATATTGTATAAATTCAGAAAATACAACAATGTAAAATTTATTATTAGATGATTGTTCTGGACAGAATTATGCATAAATTTGACAGGCTGACATTTGGGAGTTCAAGAAATACCACATGCATTTAGAATCAGAATAGGTTGACCTGGAAGGGAATTTAGAAATTATTGTAGGCTAGGACCTCATTAAATAGAAAATTGAAGCATAAAGAGTTACTTGTATAAGTTACATAAATGAATTGTGATAATTTTTCCTAACCAAAAAGTTTTTCATGATGTAGCTCCTCTTACTCTTTGTCTTTCCTCTTTTTGGTTAAAAATACTAGTTTAAAAAAAATCTTTTTAAAAATCCCCCCAAATAGGACTAAATTACTTTTGAAGAAGAAAGATTAACTCTTGTTTTTATGATAAAGATGGATTAAGGTTTTGATATTGAATTTTAATGTTATATACGGGAATTTTATGCAATATCTACAATTTTATTGAGCATCCACATATTAAATTTTGACCACTTTTTAAATAGAATGTAGTATATAAAACAGTGAACTAACTTGTAGTTCACTAATTGCAAATAAATAGTCTGAGTATTTTCAAAGAAATATTGTATTCAGTTTTTTTCCATCTAGTATTTGAAGATATTGTTAAAGAATTGCAGTCGATTTTAAAATTGATTGGTTAAGATCAAATTGAATTCTTTTTTTTTTTTTTTTAAGGCAAGGCAACCTTTGGTTGACCTCATGGATTGCAAGGACCTTGTCAATTTACAATCCCTTATTTTTTCTTTTTTATGCCTACAGCACAAATTTTTTAAAATTCAGTTTTAATAGTGCTACAAGCACACTCAAGTAGGGAGAAACCAGAAGAATTATTAAAACTGTTTCAAAGTTAAAGACTGAAAGCAATAATTAATTTTGGACTACATTTCCAATCTATCTTACCACAATGTTCTGTTCCCTTGTTCTGAAACATTCTTAACCCTCCCTCTTCACCTGTCTAACCCTTTCTTATCCTTCAGGGCTCTTCTTTTGTGTCAGTAAAACTTTTTGATGTGAGGCCTAAACCAGTTAGGCCTCACATCAAAAACTACGTTAGCATTCTGCTATTCATATCTCCAGTCTATCTGGATTGTAATAATATGATTGATAATTTAAAAAAAAATGTGTCCCTCACTTGATTATAAGTTCTGTCAGGACAGAAACCAAATGTGTCCTTTTCATTGCTTTATCTTTAGTGTCAAGCATCACACTACACATATAGATATCAGTATTATTTTTTGATTGATTGATGAATAGATGTTGTAGCTAAGATGTTGAGAGGAATCAACTGGCTACTTCACATAGGGCTTCAGATCATGTTAAATGCTACTAGGTCAGCATGGGTAAAGGATTTATTTAGGTTTGCAAGCCCATAAATTTAATTTGATCATTTTGATTATCAGATTCATTGGTACTAGTAAACAGACTTACAGGAAGCTAATTTGTATGCCAGAATACAACTTTTAAATTTACAGTTGGAAATGTACCTAAAAACTGGGGCTCATGATCTGTAGAAGTTAGGCCAAGGCAGTAATCACTAAATAACCATGTTCTTTTTACATTTCCTGCTCTAGCTTGCTATCATGTTAGGACCAAATGACTAGTCCTGGCCAAAGAACTCTGAGCAAAGGTGATATGTGTCACTTTGGGGTTGTGGTAGCTGAGGGTCAGTGTGCTTTCTTCATTTCTTTCTCTTTTGCCATAGCTCCATGGAGGCCACATGTTTTAGTTGGCAGATCTACAAGGTGGAGGACTGCCTGACCAAGATCGAACTTACAGGAGCAATAAATAAACCTTTGTGTGTTAGTTATTGAGATTTCAGGGACTTATTTATTACTCTAATACAACCTAGTATTATCGATTAATAAATTGGGAACTTTCTCTTGGTTTATAGATTTCCAGTCAGAGACACAAATTACAAATATAGAGGTTGTTTCCTGGGAACAATGTCCATACTTGCATCTTATTTGTTTCCCTGAGCTTAGTTCAAGCTCAAGTAATTGATATCAAGTAATTGATATCTACTAACTGGGGTTTTAGAAATAGTGTTCATGGTTCTTGTTGAACCACAAGTTTGGGATGATATTTTCCTCCATAATATTTTTTGTATCTTCTTGGTTAATAAGGAAAATTGAACTTGAAATGAACAACTTCTAAAAATCAAGATTTTAGAAATCTTCTATTTTTTTCAACATTCCTTCAGTTTACATATTTTACAATCAATATTTTAACAGTAGTTTATGCATAATATGGATCTTTTAAGTTTTTTTCATAAAGTATTTTTTCAACAAATCGTATTTAAGTACTTGAATTCCTATTTTCTTTGAGATAATTGTTAGGATGAATAAGCTATATACTTTGTCTTTAGAATTTCTCATCTATAACAGACTGTTAACTATTCACCAAAATTTGTTTCCTCTCTTTTTGGGGCACATCCTCCTTTGAAGTTATATGTGTCATGTGAACAAGTGCTGGCCAGTGGAATTTCGAGGTCTAGCTCATAAAAGCCTCCCACATGCGATTCCGCATTATCAGCCCCCTTTTGCTGGCTGGTTTCAATGCCCAAGATGACCTGGAAGTCATGTGTTGGAGATGGAAGGGTTTCTGTCAAACTGGTCACTAAATGACTGCCTGGAGGAAAGACCCACTCCCTCCCTCAGAAACATTTGTTTTGGACTGATGTATGAGTAACAAATAACACTTCTCAGTGTTCAGCCACTAATGTTTGGAGTTTGTTATTGCAAATAGCATTACCCCAAGGCAACATTTAATAGCTAATATAGCAATTCCAGAGTAAATATTTAAATTTTCAAGAACGATTAACTTATGTCTTAATTTGTAATGCATCCCACTTAGAAGAAACAGTGATTTCATTTAAAGTACTTGGCTAATTCTTCATCTTGTTTTCATTATTCCAAATTACTTGGCTCTTCCTGAAACAGCCAGCTAATGGCTACTGATTAAGTAGGCCCTTTGTTTATCCTTCTTCCTCCCACACGATTTTATAAGGCCACATTCTGTGTTTACAAATCCAGAGAGCGTTCACTCTTATTTATAAGTGCAGTAGGAAAAAGAAGGAATAAATTTAAGATGTTAACACAAAAGTATTTTTTTTATGTGAGTGACTGAGAGTCTTTCTAAAAAATGCTGCTGCCTTCAGAAATTTCCAACGTGTAGAAGCTACTCTACGTTCAACCTTCCACATAACGCACAAGCCAGAAATCAAGTTGTTCTTGAGTCATTTCTCTCCTCACCATCTCTAGCTCCATCTAGTCAATTACCAGATGAGGTCAATTCAGTCTTCTAAATGTCTTGTGAATCTGACTTCCACCATTTTCTAATTTAGGTCTCTGTTAAGTGTCCCATGGATACAACTGTCTTTCTAACTGGTCTCATTAGATCCAGTCTCAATACTTCCATGCTGTAGCCAGAATTCGATTTCTGAAATGCACAACTCAACAACTTATGCCTCTGCTTTGAAATTCTTCAGTGAATCTTCATTGCTTTGGGGAAAGCCTAAGCTTCTTAACATGATTTTCAAAATCCTTGCATCATCAATGATCAGTTCTCCTATTTTCTATCTTTCTTTCCCTTTACCTGTACTATCTTTTCTGTGTTCTGTGCTCCAGCCTCATCAAACTTTTCTTCTCAGCTTTTGTTCCTGCTGAGAGGCTTAAGGAAGAGAAGGCATGTTTAAACAGAGTAAGGCATGGTAATTCCTCTTCATCCTTTAGTTCTCAATTTAGATATTACTTCTTGGATCACCTTCTCAGATCCTTGAGGTCTGGGTTCACTGCTCTTTATTTGTACTCACACAAACCCTTCATTTTCTCTTCTGTAGTAGCTATTGTGATGTAATTTCCTTTTTACTTGCCTGTATCTCCTACTAGGCTGTCTGAAGGATCTCAGACCATGATTATATCGATCACCATTATATCTAAGGCCTTTACACATTGCCTAGCACAATAAACGCTTCTTGGATAAATGAATAATAGGATATGTAGGAACCCAGACTTTTAAAGATTTGCCTATGAAGTGATATTTGAGGATACACTAAAGAAGAATAGTCAGTACCAGAATATCTTTCCAAATATTAGGAAATCATCAGTGCTAAGAAGACTATTTATAGGAGAAATGATTGAATTCTGGATTCATTTTGAAGGTTGAACTAATAGGATTTACTGATGGATATGAAGGATGCCATGATTAGAAATTATATTTGCTTAGTGAAATTGTTCATGAAAAGATAATGTCACAGTGATGGTTAAGGTAATTGTGAAGATTAAATGACATAATGTATAAAGTTTCTACCTAGCTGGGTACTTGGCATTTTGTTGGTACTCAGTAAATATTATTTTCTTACCTGTTGGTAACTTCTTGTCTTGTTAAGACAAGAAAACTAAATGCATTATAACGTGCTGCTTCTAAGCAAAACTGCAGCAGGCAAAGTTGGCATCCAGCCTCTGCCTACACTGCTGCACCTCTCCCTTGTCCTGTGCAGAATCTTCAGGCTGTCAGGACCTGACCTGGTCCTCTAGTTATCTCTCTAGCTCCCTCACTTTCAAAATTTATTACTGTTATGTTTTATTCTTTTCCTCCAATTGAATCTGCTCCTTTATTTCTTCCCTTTAGAAATTTTGTGCTTTACCTCTGCTTCTCTGAATTGCTATTTATCACCCCACCATTTTCTCTACCTAGATTTAAGCATAGATAATGTAGCATAAAGAGCTTAAGAGTGTTCATTGTCAACCTACTGAGTTTGAACTGTGGCACTACCACCCCCAACCTTTGTAACCTTTGGCAAGTTATTAAACGACCCTAGTCATCATTTCTGCTGTTTGTAAAATGGGAATGGAAACAGAGTTATGAGGATAAAAGAGATAATTATTTTAATACTTTTGGATTGGTGCCTAGCACATAAAAAAATCACCGAATAATTGTTAGTCATCATTAGTCATAATCATACTTGGTGACTTCAGCTACTCTTATGTGACTAAGTATCACTTCTGTACTGTTTCTTGAATCTCTGCACTCCTCTTACCTGTCCTTTGCTCTTACTACTTAGACGTCCCACAGTAAACTCAAACTTAGTATTCAAAACTAAGCTTATCATCTTTTCTCTGTAGTGAGATGCTTTGACTACAAGAATGGAACACCCAAATAAAAATGGCGTAAACAACAAGGGGAGTTATTTCTTTCTGATAACAAGAAGTCTAGAGGTAGGATGGATCCAAGGTTGGATAATCCAGTCATGTCCTCAAGGACCCACGCTCTTCCTATTCCCTCAGCATTTTGACTTGCCCTTTTAGGCTGGCCCCCTTACCTCAGGATGAACATTCAGGCACCATGTGCATATGACAACATCCTTAAAGAATTTCTCCCTCATCACACACAGATCAAGGAAACTTTCTTAATCTGATCAAAGGGAATGGAAATCCCAATTTTAGCTTAGACTAGCTAAAATCAGAGCTAGAGATAGGATTCTATTCCCTGAGCAAATAACTGGATGAATTGTGTGGGGGCGGGGGAGTGGCGAGTAAACACCCGAACACAATAAGTGGTCTTCTGGCAAAGAAGGAAGGTTGGGAGATGACTTTGGGTAGAGAGCATACAGTGTCTGCTACGGTGTTTGAAATATTTCATAATTAGAGGGTTAAAAAAAGAATTGGGAGTCACATTGAAGTCAGAAAAACTAGGTAGTGGGTATTATAGAAAATCAGGTCAGACCGAGGAATGAGGCTGAAGCAGAGGGTAGTACAGGACAGGATTTGAGAGACACAACTGTGGCATCCTCAGTGACGGGATAGGGAAGAGCTCATTTGGTTTCTGGTTTCTTCTTGGCTAAGTGGGTAGCCATTCATGGACATGAGGAAGACAACAGGATGAGTATGTTTAATTGGTAGGGGTTTAATTAAGTTATGTTTGAGACAGATTGAGTCTGAGGTGACATCCTAGTGGAAATATTCCATAGGCAGTTGGAAGAAATGTCTGAACTAGAAATGGAGACTTCAAAATGCTGCTCTTTTACCCTTAAAAGTCCCGCCCCTCTTTTTTTCATTCTGATACTATTTCCCAGTTTTCTTTGAGCCTTCCTCTTCTTTTATTGATTATCTCAGGTCAGTAGTCTTCTCTCAGGCAACAGCCATCTCCCTTTTTCATTAAGGAACACACTCTCTTGTAGTGAAGCCATTGCTCTAGGCACTCTCGTGTGCCAAGGTTTCAGTGTAATGCAGTGAGTGGAGTAAACATCACCTGCTAAAACTGATTCAGAATTTTACAAAGCAAATTAATTTACCTGATCTACCTTTCTAAAGGCCCATAAAATTACTAAGTTACAAAAAAAAAAAAAAAAAAAAAAAAAACCAAACCAAATACTTCCACCCACAAGCCCAGGAAATTGTGGTAAGTGGACAGAGTTATTTAAAGCCATATTAAAGGCATATTTAAAGCCATATTAAAAGTTACAGACTTCTCTTATAGTTCCCCAAAATTATAAACGTGAAGAATAGTGATCATAAATATTTATTTTCAATTCACAATTTAGCCCTAAATTTCCTAGGAAGATCACTGAGCACATCCTGACACAGGACACCCGACCGTACCTTTACTGAACCTGTGAACCCTGAACTTCAGGGTTGCCCTTACCAGCTCCTTGTGTCCTCCCATCTGTTTCTCTTGCCAAAAGCTCTCCAGCCCTCCCTTCCTCAGCCTCATGCCTACTATCTGGGCACTGTTCTCACCAGCTTCCTCGCCCTGCGTACACAGTCCATTGTCACATTGATCCCTGGCACTCATCACTACTTTCACTTTCCTATCACTTCGTCACAGTATTTGCAAACACCTTGTAGCCACATCAGTCTCTTTGCCGTTTCCTGGTCCTCCTCTCCTCACCTTCACACCACTGCTCTCACTTTGCCCTGCATTACTGTCACTCTTAGCCCATTTCCACTGCCTTTAGGCAGAGAGCAATAACTAACTCATTTTGGCCTGCCCTTGGGGCAGCTTAATCACTGTGGTGCAAATATCACACAGATTTTTGAATCACCTGATAATTATGATTGGACCTCTTCTTTAAGATAATACAAAAGGCCTGCCCAATTATTAACAGTTGTTCTTATCACTGAGTACAGAAACGAAACATGAATGCCTCTTATTTGAAAAACTGCCCTGGGAGGGTGTGGAGTAGGAGGAACTCTCACTTAGAGGCAATTTAGAAATCTCTCTCAAAATCCACCCTATTACGTGTGTGTGCACGCATGTGTGTGTGTGTACATATATCCATAATTATATCTGCATAAAATTTTGCAGATATACTTAAAATCTCTCATGATACATAGGATATTATAGCATTGGTAGCAGTCAGAGGAAGGCCCTGGGTGTTGTGAGATAGTGGGTGCAGGAGGCTACAGTTGCATTCGTGTGTTTTTTGAGTTTTGATCATCGATATATTACTTATTTTTAGAAAATTTAATGTACTATTCTATACCCAACAATTCTACTTTAAGAAATTCATCCCATGGAAATATTTGAATTTGTATTAGCAAAATTGCATGTAAATAATGTTGATAGCACTGTAATAACAATGATAGCATCAATAATAACAACAAAACTAGGAACAGCCTAGGAGTTCACCAGTAGAAGCTGGTCCATTGACTGTAACGTATTTGTACTGTTGTTAAGAAAAATTAGGTATGCAAATATGGAGAGTTTGCTGAATTATACAGAATAGGTTATGCTGCAGTCAAAAACAACCTTCAAGTCTCAGTAGCTTTATATAACAAAGGTTTATTTCTGACTCACATAAAATCTATGGATGCGGAGACTCTGGGCAGCTGCTGAGCACTCAGGCTGCTTTGATCTTGTGGCTCTGCAGTCTCTAACGCAGAGGTTCCTCAGTCACCAAGGCAGTATGTACACCAGCTTTTCTGTGTGTGCATCCCACAGCCCTTGGCCAGAACTAATAACATGGCCCTGCCTAACTGCAAGGAGGAGTTGAAATGTGGGAGAACTGATGGACTGTTTGGGGTACAAACCATATTCGCCATATTATTTAAGGTGTTGAAAAAAGCAACATAGGTTACATGGTGTATGTATGTTTGTATGTACATATGAATACATATAATTTTATTTTTAAAATAAATATACATACATGGAATATAGGCACATAAAGTTTTCTGAAAGAATGTATAAGAAGTTATTAACAATAGGGATCTCTGATGAGTGGGACTAAGGCTACCCTGTTTGAATATTTTTATTATTATTTTTCATATTTTCAACCTAACAATAAAGTGTTTACCTTAAACATTAGAGTTTACTCTTTATCTTCTATGGATATATATTAAGATAGTAGAATTAGTATATATTAATTTTGGTGGTGTTTTTTCAATATTTTTTAACTTGACTCCATGAAACCCTTCATGAAAAAAATTTAATTTTGAAAAATCTTAATTTTACAACTGATAATTTTCCTTAAATGAAATTAATTATAGCTCTACTGTGTATGTGTATATATAATATGTGTAGGGTAGAGAGAATGGCAAAATCAACCAATATTTGTATTTCCTTATGTTGTTTAGTTAAGCCTTCCATGTTGCCAGAGTTATAAAATGGGAAATGCCATTCACCATTTACTCTACACCACTCCTTTCCCGAATATGCGGGAACTAAAGGGCAGACAGAGAAATAAGTAATCCATTCATAGTGAACAAGCAAGGAACTGACTAGCATAGTCTTAGAAAGCCAAATATCCAGTGAGCTATAAAAATACAGTAACAGATGACATAATCCTCAGTCCTATGAGAAATCTCTAAAAAGTGTATTAATCTCTTCAGGCATTCATGTATGAAGGTTCACTTTTACAGGTGAACCTTTCTACAAAGCCAGATATTCTCATTTACAAATAGGATGTATATCAAATATACATTAAACTCTAATGGAAAAAATGAAAAGCATAGCACCTTAGGTGTGATAAGGTTACTCTTGTAATCTCTCACCCAGCTCCCAGAGGACAGTGTAATCCCTGAAGTTGCATATAGACTGAAAAGGAGGATGTGGTTTGAGCTCTGATGTCCTCTGGGAGAGTATCTGAAACCCCAGGAGAGAGCAGTCAGCCTCTGAAAAAGCTCTTTCAGAATCAGGTCCAAGGCCAAGGGTTCTTTGGAGCAGCCCAACTCTAATCTTGATGCCCTTATGGGCTCCCATGACCAAGATTTGACTATCCTGTAAATGTTAGCTTTTTAAGTTAGTACTTTTTTTTCAAAGAATTTTTTTGGTTTTGAGGGGGTTTTTTATATTTTATGTGTAAACACTGTCTCATTTTGATGGTTTTATTGTTTTACTTGTCATCTCTGCCAATAACACACCTCATCATCAGTTTTAGCTTCAAAACCAGACTCAGTGTATGAGTATATCATTTCCAAGTGAAACCTAATACAAACTCTTTGGGGCTTTATTTCTCTGGTCCTGCTTCCATCATCACAACTTGATTCACGACGACTGCTGCTGTGTTTAGAAGATGTATCTTTTCTGGACAAAAAAGTCTATGAAGCTTGTTTTGTGAAAGATTAGGTATTAAGTTAAATTGAATTAAAAATAGATAATACAAATTGTACTTCCCTAATAGAACTAAGAGTGATAAACTGTAAATTTAAAAATGGGCCTTATTAAAATCTAAATGATCGTAAACATAACAAGTGATAAAAATAAGTAAATGCTTTCATTTCCTGAGATTTTTTATGTAATTTTGAGTTAAAATTGATAAACTATCATTAACGTGGTCCCACTGTGTATGACTGATATCCACTTTGTGTCACTCATGACCTCACCATGAGAGTTTAACAGCATCCAGAATGGTTTACACTTTGTTGAACAAAATGAGTTCACTGATCTCGCTCTTGGCTATCACTGTCAAATTGCCATAATAGTTTCTGAATGTTCTCTATTTCCATACTTTATCACAGACCAAGCAATTTGCAGACTGGAACACTTGGAGTAACACTGTTCTAGGAATGACTGGAGAATATAAAGTAATGTGGAAACACTTGAAATATTAAATTGCAATAAAAAAATTCAGTAGCTTACAAGGATAATAGAAGAGATGCCTCAGTGCAACATCTGATTAATTGACAAATAAGTGGTAGAGAAGTTAATGCCTTCAGCATCCAGCAGAGCGGGAGAGATCATTCAGGCTAGAGAGAGGTACTAAGGAGAGCCTTAAGGAGAACAGACGGTTGGTTAGATTCTTAAAGGATAATAGGTGTTTAAAAATACAAATTGGATCCATTTTATTTTATGAGTGATTTTATCTTGATTAACTAATTGATTAATTGTTCTATAAGCCAAAATAAACTTAAACATTCATCATACTAATTAGTAATATAAAATATAAACACGGATTTTACTACGTAAATCTTAAAGGTCAACCTTTGAATACAAAGAGAACTTCCTTGCTTGTGTTCTTTTTAAAAAAATTTTTAAAAGTCTTTGTTCTTTTGAGTCATTACAAATTTCTTGGTAATTAGTGTGTTTGAACCAGATTCTTTATAAGTGGGGATACTCAGTAGGGTTCCTTTAAAAAGCTCTGTTTTGCAGATGTTGCTTTGTAATATGGGATCAATCCTTGCCAGCTCAGTCTTCCTTTTTTATGTATACTGCGGGTAGTTTATATTGCATCACTTCCTTTGCAGAATTAACTACAGGATCCAAGAGTAGGGTCATTTTCTTTCATTGTTTTATATAACGTCTATTACCTTTATGGTATTAGAACTTTCTATTAGTCATCACCAGAAGTTAAATGGTAATTACTATTGCACCTGTCAATTCAACATGTATGGTGAGCTGTATACAAGTTACAGATGAATATTTTTTTGCCTGAAACAGTTTCATTATTTAAAAATATTAGTGCCATTTTAAAATAGGATCATATCCGTTAAAAATCCACTATTTCTAGCTTCTCTTTAAAAATCCAAAGTTCTAGCACAATTTGGTCCCCATTCCAAAATAAGAACCATCTATTAGACACGTTTGTTCAGTTCCCACCATGGACTTCTGCCCTTTCTGCTTCACTTCTCCGTCTTGCTGGCCTGGCTTCCAGAGACAGCTTCATTTGATTACTGGACTAGTGTACAATAGCATGATTTTCCCACCAAATCTAAAACCATGCCTAAAACAAATCTTCAGCTTGTCCAGCACCATCAGTTACCTTTCCTAACTTGAATTATGTGTCATTTAAAAAACAAAAGGATATATAATTCTGTGGCTGAAAAAAAGTTGATTGATCTCAGAAATAGATTATTATATTTTGTATAAATCAAATATATGAATATTTGTGCTAATACAAACGTGAGAATAAGATAAATGTGAAACATGCTAACAATTGTGGAATCACCTGAGTGAAGGATATTTAGTGCTCTTCTTACAACTTTTAAGTTTGAAATTATTTCAATATGAAAATTATGTTTAAAAATCAAAGCTAACTCTCAGCCACAAATTGTCAACAGTGAGAAATATTTTTCTTCCCTAAGTGATTAATCTATTAGTCAGAATTTGTGGTAAGGGAACATGTAAAGCCAACCTAACTGATACCATGTCTTACAAATTATATTCCAGAAAAAATGTTTTCTTCTAATTGATATTAAGAGTAAAACTTAGAAAAATATTTTTGTATGCATTAACAACCAAATAATTTGTCTCTATATCCACTTATTAGTACCCTGACATAAGAAAGCACTAAAAGCATAAATAAATGTATTGCCTCACTATATCCAAAGAAGGACCTTAGTAGCAAAGTGTATACATATTTGCTGATGTGTAAGCATCTTATTGTTTAAAATATTAGATATTTTAAACGATATTAAAATATCTAATATTTTAAACAAGCAACGCATATTAGCAATAGCACAGTTCTGAGCTGTTTGTTCATTTTTGGTGATGAATTTCTGCCTGGTTAGCCCCACACTTTAGTCTAATCAATGGTACGTGTGCATCTCCTAGAAGGTTGGAGGATAAACCTACAGTTCACAGACCCACGACAAAAGACAAAGACTAGTCAGCAATGAAATTCATTCTCCTTACTTACCCAAATAAGCAAAACTATTTGTCCCAGATTTGGAGAGTGAAAGCCCCTTTCAACTGGCTGCAATATTCTTTTGACATGTCTCTATCATTTTTTGAGAACTTCCTTACTTTCTGGCTCGGTAAGATTCCAGCCTCATCTTGTGCTTTCCCTGTCCCAGTGATGAAATCAGCTGTTTCTCCAAAAAGGCTTTTTTTTAGCCTTGGTGTGTTATATAGACACAAAGATCTGGGCAATAGGTGTGTTTGTTGCTACTGGCATGTCATTGCTTTTAGACTTTGTCAGCAAACAGAGTTGCAGGGTTGGGGAAATGTACACACACACGCACACACACGCACACGCACACGCACACACACAGAAGTTTCTGTTTCTTCGTATATTTATAATATCATACTGATATCCCCCTCAGTCCAACATCGCAGCACTTCTTTTAGCCTTCTCCCTTCCATATTTGTAATTTCCCCCTGCAGTAATGAGAAACCTGGCTCCCATCATCCTTAACATATTTACTCATTTTCTCAATCCCCTTGTATGTAACTAATTTCCCCCTCAACCCCTACCCTACTGGACATCCCAGCTGCACTGGCGGAATCCCTACCCTGGCCCCACCACACACTCAAACTGAGCCAGCTGAATCCTCAGCCTTGGTTCTGCCAAATATACTGGCCATGCTGGCCAAACCCTTGACTTTTTAAATGTAGATGAATTATAAGCAAAAACTTGAGACAAAGTATTTCCTGAAATTATGAAATATAAATATTAATAGTTTTTAGTTGTTCAATTACATAGTTTAGTTTCAATTCTTATCCACATAGGACAATGGAACTTTTAAGTAAATATTTGGAAATGATGCTACTTATAAGTAGGCTTAACTTTTCCTTCACTTTTTGAAATGTAATATTCACAGACATGTAGAGAAGCTGTTTACTGCTTAAGTGAGCAAAGTTGAACTAGAGGACAGCTACTTTCTGAGGGCAACTAAAGCTTTTCTTATTGGTCTGTGAAGCTCTGAGTTCACAGTTATGGTTGGGGTGACACTTAAACAAAATATAAAATTATATAATTTTCTAAATTGGCAACCAATATATTTATGTAAATTCCTTTCTCAGTTTGAACTAGCAATAAAAATGATTTAATTTCTGCTTTAGGAGCTAAAAAAATAGGAGAAATTATTTGTTTTTTCCATTTCCTGATATATTTGATCTGTTTTTAGTTTTTGACTCTTTTCTTTGCCATCACATTCTTACTCTCTTAGTTCACTTTCTGATGTCTGGTATTCCTGAGTATAGACAATACTTGGTTATTTTCACAAGTGGAGAAGCACTGACTGGATAAAGCAGAGTAGTAGATTATCATGTTTGTCTTTGGAATGTGTTGATTTTTATTATTGAATGTGGGTCCATTTAATACTTGGAGATTTTTTTTAATGAATCTCTTAATGGTTCCAGGTCCCTCCTCCCTTAGTAAAAATTCCCTTGGATCCCATAGCAGTGTACTAGAAATAAGTAATAATAAATTTAAAAGATCACAGTTTCTTAGAAAACTCGATTGCAATATAGGAATAAAGTTGCAAAATGCAACATCTCAAATATTATGAAAAAATGAAAACTCTTTTCAAAGTAGTAATAGTTGATGTCTTTTGTCTTTTATGTCCTCTTTAAAGTCCTCCCAATTTAGCTACCTTCTCCTTACCATAAAAACTGTATCCCAAAATGAACAGCCATTATTGAGGGGTACTAGTAAGCAGTATCAACTGAGCACAAAAAAATCAGGAGACTTTGCTAAAATTAAAAATGGCAAAGTTTTATTCAAGGGTCTTAGGATTTGCAAATCGGAAACACTGCCAGGTGTTCTAAAGGAAAGAGGAAAATTGAGAGTTCTTACAGTAAAAAAAAAAAAAAGTACATTCTTGAGAACAATCAGTTCTGCATTCTTAGCTCCTGGATTGGTTCAAGATGGTAGTCTTCCAAATGTTCAGAGGTCTGGCTAGTAGCTGTCAGGTGGTCTGGGCAAGTAAACATTTTTTCCCAAGTTCTTTATATGAACATTCTTTCCTAAATTCTTCAGAGGATTAGCTATAGGATTGATATATGTCTCCAGGCATTGATTGATGTACAACTGAAAAGTCCAAAGATGCACAAATGAAAATTCCAAAAGTATGTTCCCAGGCTAATGAAAGCAAGAATAGAATCTTTTCCTCAGTCCTCATTCTACTTGACTTTTGTTATTTAGCAGCTTGGTTATAGTGACTCTATTTCATTTCTTCACCCTTTCCTTCGCAGCTTTTTATATGTCACTTGGGGAAGCAGCTGACATTGTTAATTTCTCTTTAGGAGTTGTTAGCAGCAAAGGTATTATCAGATTAGCACTGTAAAAATTCTTAGTGCCTATAGACACTCCCAACATTGGAAAAGTAAATGTGCTAATTTAACCTCCCTCCTTCCCCTGAGGCTACTGTCCACAGGCTAAAGCAGGGCCACTTCAATGACATAAATTCTACACTACTGACAGGGGAAAGTTAACCCCTCATTCTACCTTAGATGCAAGGAAGGTTTAAAAAAAAAAAAAAAAAAGCTTTACGTGAGGTTATGTGGCCTTAATAGATGTTACAGACTTCTGACAAGGAAGGCCAAGGAGAGCCAGCTGACGAAGTTTCTGGCCATTCATTCATTTATTTATTAAATAAATATTTTTGCTGGTTTTAAAATCCTCTCCTCAGTTCTGTGGTGGCTATTAGTTCACTCCAATAGAAACAATAGCTGAACACGTAATTTAGGAGCATCTGGGAAACTTTCCAGTTTTCCCTCCTCTTACACAATCTATTCTATGGTTGAAATAGATCTCACTCCAAAGCCAATGAAAGTTTTGCTGTGTAATTCAGATTTCTCCTAACAGAGATGATGGTTAGGTGATTGGTTTAAATGTATGGTGATTTCCTTCTTACCTGTAACTGGGCATGTGATATCAACAAAACGTTTTAGAAGATTTTTCTATTAATATTTAATAAACTTATATTTAGCAGCATACTTGAAAAACATCTGATGTAGTTTTTGGCACAGCAGGTACACAATAAATATAATTTAATGTGACTTTTTTATTGAACTTAAAATGTGTTACAGTAACTGAAATGGAAAGAATCCATTTACTTGAATACTTAACCGTTTATATCTCTTTGTTGTCTCCTGCCACAGCTATTACTGAGCTTGTACCCAAAACTGCCAATCTGGTTGCCCCAAGACTCAATAACACCTGGGAAAACCTTGTTTTAAATATATGAAAACCTTCACGTGGTATGAAAATTGGGATAAGGAACTGGTTTTTAAAAAGTCATGTAGTAGACAAATTAGGTTTTCTGTGAGCTACTAAATTAGGCATAGTTGTTTAAAAGTGACAGGGTATACCTGTTAGATTTCCTGTCACCCAGAGAGCCCCGGGGAGTAGAATACCAAAGTAGGTAAAGAGGCCTCCTACCAGGAAAAATGTGAAGCAGGGAAGACACAACTCCTAAATTTATCCTATTTAGTTACAGTCCTCAGACATCTGTAGGATTATTTGTTTTGAAAGAGTGTTCAGTGCCTTACTATGAAATCACATAATGGTGCAGTCCTATCAAAGGGTTTCTGACTCAAGTGTAGGTATCTTGCATCCTCTTGAGCAGTGTTGATTTATAAATAAGCTAACTCCTTGCTTAGGGCAAAATGCAGTTAATTACTTTCCTGGGCATGCCAAGTAGCCAGTGGTTACTGTAATTAATAGGAAATTGTTTTTAAATGAAATAGGTAAAAAGAAATAAATATGTGAGTTGAGCCCTATGTCAGAGAAATTATTCTTCATTGGAAGAAAAAATATAGTGTCATGTTGTTAATAGGAAAGTTTCATTTTTATATTTTGGTCTAGATCATCATGCCTGTCAATTTTAGGCATTTGGCATTTCATCAATAAATAATGCTATTGTGACTTATTCATATGCTGCTGACATTACAAAATATATGATATCTTCATTGTGGTTTGTTTGTTACTAATTTTAAATGCATGTGAATATTTAAACATCCATCTACTGGTCTGAGGGTCTTTAGTTTCTAAGGATTCTTAAAGTCACATTGATTTAACTATGTCCAGTTCACCAATCTCTGTATTTCCTCTTTTAGAATTTTAGTAAAATCAATAGTCAATTAAATAAATACTATTTAAAAGCTATAGGGTGGCAAATGATGGCCAAAAGAATTTGCGTTTCATAGTATGGATTTGGTAAGCTTATAAACCTTTCATAGTCTCATGAAAAGAACAGCTTTTCTTGCAAGATCAAAACAGAAGCATTTCAGGATTCATTTTCCACAGTGTGTTGAAGTTACAGGTGCTCTAACCTAACAGCAACTCTGTACCTAGCATGGAAGTGTCCTGACACCAGCAGTAGTAGAGACTCATCTGTTGTAAAGTGACTGATTGACAATGTCCATCTCCTCACAGTGACTTGAAATTTGAACCCTTTTCAGACACCTCAGCAGACAAAACAACAAAAACTGAAAAGCAATCTGTTTATAGATGTCAACCTAGCTGCTGTCTCTGTGAGCATGATTTGCTATGCCATATTTGACAAATTTTTTTTATATCCTCAAGACTTATCTTGTTTTCACTGACATGTACTATAAAATGTTCTGTTTTCTTTTGTCAAGAAAATGAGTTGTAATAATTGGTAAAAGTATCTTTCACAGTCAGGAGATTTATACAGTATACTAAGAGCTATCCATTGCACAGATATATATTTTTTAACCAATTTGCCCGGGGTGTTATTAGATAGCATTTGTGCAGGGAAAGTGTTGTGTTTGTTTTTACTGTCACGTTATACCAAAAAGGTAGAATTCACTGAGTAACTTAACATGATCAAATTCAGTTGGTAAAAAAAAAAAAATTTAAATAGAACCCAGATATCTCCTCTTTAAAATCTTTTTCTTGCTTTCCAATTGATCAGAGGAGCATGTGGTCTCCTTGCAGCATTTGTTCCCCATGGCGGATAAGGATTTCTAGTTGCCCTCTCTCTGTTTTTCTCTTCATGTCCAGGAAACAGGTTTAATTAGATTGTGAGAGAAAGAAAAGTGAGAGACATCTTTACTTGACTAGCTCTCAAGTATCTCAGACTCAGCGTAGCCTGTCTGAATCATGGCTGCCTCCCAAAAGTTCGCTCTTCCTCTGCTGTCCCTGTCCTCATTAATAAACAGCTTTGTGGTCTGCTCCATTGTTCATGTGGGAAACCTTGATACCTCCTTCTTTCTCACCTTTCACATCCAGTAAGTTGTCTCTCTAATAATTCTGCTTCTACTCTTAAAGCCTGTCCACTGCTCCATCTCAACCAAAGCCCCAGTCACCCCTTCCTGGGACTAATGTGGTAGCTTCCTCAACTGCTCTGTCACCAGACACTCAATCCTTTCCACCCTGTAATCAGAGGGGGCTTGCAAAAAGCAAATGTGATCAATACTTAAAACCTCCGCCCTTGAAATAAAGTCCAAAACTCCTGCAAGGCCCTTTGCACATTCTAGCCTCTCTCTTTCTGTCCCTCTCCCCTTGCTGTCCCAGCTGTAGTGCGGTCATTGTTCCACTTTAGATTCCTCAAATACTTGCTCCCTCCCTCTACCAGTGCAGTGCACATTCTGTGCCTCTTCCTGGAGCCCCTGCTGAGTGTCTGCCCTTGTCATTACTCTGCATTAGGTTGGGGAATGCTCTGCCTATTCATTCCTCAGCCCATGGTCCCAACACAGGGCTTGGAACTTGGGCCCTACTATTTATTGAATGAATGAACAAATGAATGCAAATAAAATTAAAGACAGCAGTAAGAATATTTAAAGTTGATGTTTTTCTACAAGGCATGCCTTACTAAATAATAGAAATGTGTTTTGAAAAAGCAGTCATTACCTTAAAATGTATTTACCAAACATAAATTTTTCTATTGCAAAGATTTAAAAAAGGGAGGGGTAGGTAAAATAAATTCAGTCAAGCATCTCTTGACCACACTTTCTGGTTACATACCTTTTATGCTGTTCACATGAAAAGATGTTGCTCTGGATTAAAAAAAAAAAGAGAGAGATGAACTCAGGAAGTCAATAAAACCACTGCCAGTGGCCCTAACTAGTTTCTTATGTCCTGTGAAAGCCTAAACGTTTTTATGGAGAGATTTTTGGCTTTAGAGGATCCTTATGAACTACTAGAAGAATGCTTTCTGGACATGATGCCAAGTGGATCATGATTCATTATGCTAACAAAAGTGACCCTTGCTGTGAGGATAAACACAACACAACACAGATGCAGTGCACTGGACAATGGACCTGAGTGGAGGAAAGACGTTTCCTGCCAGTCAGACAGCTTGCAGTATTGCTCATAATAAAAATAGAACTTTGTATATTATTGTACTCTTACCATGTGCCAGTGGTGTGCCGAGTGTTCCAATGAGAGGAGTATCTTATTTCTTATAACGATCCTGCCAGGTAGATACTAATATTGACCTACTTTTCAGATGAAGGAAGTGGACACAGAGAGATTAAATAACTTGTACATAATCATAGAGATACCTAGTGCTAAACTTCAGTCAGGTTACAGGACACACTTTCTTAAGGCACCTTTTCCTCTGCTGTGGAGGGCCCAGGGATGCCCATATGCTGCCCTGGTGGGCTGTGGTGGTGCGTCTCAAGTGTTCTCGTCCAAATCATCAGTATGTTAATAAGGCAAAATAAAGTATCCTCCTCCAGATGCTCTTAAGCCAAGAGGTACCCAGAGCTACCTATATGGAAATTGTATAATCACATATAGTTCAGATGTCAACTAACTTAATTTTTAGGATGTTGTCTTTGAACTCTCCCATTTGTAAAGCTGGATTAGGTATCCTTTCTCTGAGCTTTCACAGCATCCTTTCTATCTTTGTTATCACTTTAAACCTTTTCTAAAATGTGTGAGTGTGTGTGTGTGTATGTGTGTGTGTGTGTGTGTGTGTGTGTGTGAGAGAGAGAGAGAGAGAGAGAGAGAGAAGAGAAAAGAAGAGAAAAGAATGGGAGTAAGAGAGAAATGATAAATGAAAAATATGTAAATTTTAAACCCTCTCATAAAATATGTGAAATTTGAACTCCATGGCATTGTCTATTTATGTAAATCTTTGAATACAATAATACCATGTCTTACTCTTCTCTGTAACTCGGGCTCTTGGCATAGTGCCTAGCACATGGCATTTATTTGTTACTCAGATGTTTATGAATACACACAATCAGTAACTAGCAGAGCTAGAATTCAAACCCAGGGCTCCAGGGCTGTGTGATTCTAAAGCTCATAATCTTTCTAAAACATAGTCCCTACCCATCTCAGGAATGTACAGTCTAACAAAAGGTGTAAAGCAAATTGACTCCATCACTGGGAGACTATGATTTTGCTAGAAGCAACAGAAACAAGATGCCTTCACCCTTGGAAGAAATTCTCGTCTAAGTACCGGGGAAGGTGAACTGAACCTTATTGAAAGTTGGCAGTAAACTAATGAACATTTTAAAAATTGGGTGCATCAGTAAAGAAAGTTATGTGTACTTTGAAAATAAAACTGCAATATAGACTGTTCTTTCAAAAATGGGCCAGCATTGTTGGTTAAAAACCCACTCCCAGAAACTCTCATACAATGTAGGCGGAAGTATAAATTGTGGCAACCATTTTGGAGAATGATATGGCAATAATTCATAAGTTTAAATTACACATATCCTTTGAAACAGCAGCTTTAATTCTAGAAAAGTATTTCACCGGTATACGTATACTTAGGCACAAAGAAATGTATACCATTACATTTTTAGTTTCATTTTTTATAATAACAGAACATTAATAACAGCCTAAATGTCCATCCAATAAGGACTGATTATATTATTGTGAATTCATCCTTGAAATTAAATACTATGCAGGCATAAAAAATGAGGCTATTCTGTTTACTTACATGAAACTATCCCAAGATCTGTATTTTAATTAGAGAAGTCATTCATGTGAAAAACTGTCCTTACGCATGTGTGTGTGTTTGCATAAACTATTTCTAGAAGAATTCACAGGAAACCAGTAGCAGTGGTTATCTCTGATAAAGGAAGTTGTGGGAAAGATAAGAGAAACACTTGTCACTATCTATTCGTTTATAGCTTTTGAATCTATTGCTGAGTCTGTATTGCCTATCCAAAATTAATAAAAATTTAAGCCAACTATGTAAAGAATCTTACAAGTTGGATTTTTTTATTAGCAACTTTTAATTTGATATAATTTCAAATTTACAGAAAATTGCAAGAATACTACAAGAAATTTCCTTGGAGCGTGCCTTGCATTTAGTTGTTATGTTTCTTTGATTTGGACATAAAATAATCTGGAATGTTATTCAGCCTTTCTCTGTTTTGTCTATGAGATTTTCCAGTTATTTTGTAGAATGTCCTTCAGTGTAGGTTGTCTTATGTTTCCTCCTGATTAGATTCGGGTTATATGGTTTTGATAGACACCACATAGGTGATTGTTGTGTACTTCTCACTGCTTCTTATCAGGAGCACTGTACTTGCCAGAGTTCTCAGCCTTGGACTGCAGGAGATGAGGCTCTCCTTCAGGGCACACGCAGAAGTTTTCAGGTCATTTTGTGGCACCTCAGCTGGGAATTTGAATCCCTAAGCTCATTTATTACATTCCCCACTTTGTCAAGCAACATTGGGAACCACCAACCAACCTCATATATTTGTTAGTTTTCCAAATTATGTTCTAAAGTATCATACACACAGTCGAGTCACCCCACTCTTTACTTCATATAAGAAGTTAATTGACTTATCCAGGGCAAATATTTTGTGTTTCTCTGTTGCCAGGTCTATCAGTGTTCTCTTTACTACTGAAAAGAGTCATTAGTTGTTTTTTTAATGTTTCCAAATTCTGATACAAAACTGTTGTCCTCCAAAAGCATTTTCACATTTTCTTCATTGCTACTTATTAATTCAAAAACTTTTCAGAACCTCTTTGTTTTCATTCAGAAGCCAGTGAAAATATCTGGCCCATTCTATAAATATTTTTGAACTTCTTAAAGAAATTACATTTTAAATATCAATTATTGTTAAGCTATTTTTAACTATTTGGGAAGTTCTAAAGAAAATATCTGAACCACGCAAATACCATAATACTGATGCTAGAGATGAGGTATTAAGAATAGCTTTCTAGAGAAGATGTTGCTTAGGCTTTTTTAAAGGAATGAGAACCTGCCAAGCAGACGGGGGAAGAAGAGACAGGGCGAGGAACAGGTATTCTAGCAGAATGAACCCCATGGGAAAACTATGACATCATGGTGCTCTTAGGAACTGTAAATAGCTCCTTATTGTGAAGGCAAGAGTGGCCGAGAGGGGATGGGAGGTGCTGATGGGTGGAAGTGTGCATAGTTAGTTAGAGTCAGGTGAAGAGAAAAGTGGAAGCCGGGACACAAAAGACGTGTTACTCTACTGTGGAGTTTGTGTTATTACTCTTTAGGGTTCTTCATTAAAAGGGGCTTATTGTGATAATCTTTGTCACCATAGTGCACATATTTATTATTTAATCTATCATACTATGTTGTTGTTATTTATTTACAACACTTTCCTATTTTTCATTCTTTTAATTCCCAGAATCAGACTTAGTGTCTGGCACAAAGTAGATATTGAACAAATATTTGAAGAATGCATCATAAAAGTTTGTCCTAAAAGGTTTACACATAGAGGTCATAGAAATGCCTTCCTTGGTCTCTGGTAAGAGATGGTATCATCCTATTTGTCATCTAGGATAATTACAGCAATTCTTCCTGGAGGCAAACCAAGCAGGTGACTGCATTACCTCAGTGCTTACTTCATACCATAAGGCTTTCCAAAGCTAATTGAAATCTTGGATTGGTGTTAAAGTGTATACTGACACCATCTAGTGGCAATTTTAAGCCCTAACAAAATTAAAAATTTCATCTTTGATAACCTGAGTTTCAATTAAGATAAGCTTCTGATGTTTCATAAATTGCTGAAGCATTGTGTTTAATATCATATTTGTTGAACCGTGCCACTGTCTCCAAGTTAATAGTTATACATTTGATAATTTTATACATGTATTTTAATTGTGTTTTACAAACATGATATCCAGAAGTTTTAGTAAACAAAATATTCTATTTGAAATAAAATGGAATTTTGGAGAAAGTACATGATTAAATAGACCTGGAGTCTTAGAACAACATTCTTATCTCATATGTTATTTGCTGTGCCTCTTAGTCAGGGTTCCAGATTTATGAGGTAATTTTTTTTTCTAACATCCTTCTTTTGTTTTTTTTTTTTTGTTTGGACAATGTTTTTAAAATTAAAGTATCGTATTCTTTTAATTCGTATTCTTGAAGCATGTTGAGCACATCATGCAAATTTGCAGGTTAAGCAGAAAGGCTTGGGGTAGTGAACCTTTATTATTTTTGTGATTCTTTGAGTTGTGTAGATATTTTGCTTGTGATTAGTTGCTAGTTGATTGACATCTGAAGCAGGGAATTGGATTATGATCATTGAATTAATTACTTATGCATAGGGATTGCTGTGAGTTAAGTAGCAATGTTAATAAAATAAAAACATTTATTAAAAATCTCCTTCCTGCAGAACATAACTGGAAGCATAAAATTAATTGCCTTTTCAAAAAAGTGCTTACACAATGCCTGGGGGAGATGAAGAAGCTGAAACACATAGAGGTTAAGTAGCTTTCATAAGATGTCACTGCTATTAAGTTTACAATGTGAGCATTTAGAACCATATGTAAAGGACCCATTGTTAGTGCTTTTAGCTACCATATAAACTTTCTGTCTTAGCAACAGGAAGATGCATTGGAAAACCATAGCAGAAAAATTGTTAATTTCCTTAAACCTTAAAACCTTAAAGTACTTAATAACTCTTATTTAAATATACACCAACTACTTGATAAAAATCTTGGTTTTTAATTTATGGTTGACATTATCAACATCTGTTTGTTTCCACTCATAATGATAGCCCACAGCCTTCATGCCCGTGTGAAGGAAGTTAAGGTTCTTTTTCACCTTGTGATTCCAAATGCTTAGTTATTTCCCTGCTTCATTGGCCCTGCGACGAAAGAGTTTAGAGGCGGCTGCTGTCCGTGGACCAGCACTTTGCCCATCTTGACACTCCGTTCATTCAGCTCTTGGAAGTGACCTGTATGTCTGCCTTTTTCTCGGCAGTTGGAATGTGGTGGTGGCAACCACTTGTCCATTTAGGTGTTGGCCTAGCTCTGGATTATATGTTTATGTACATGAGTTAATGTGTAAATAGTAACGATATGTGGGTTTTCTAAATTAAAACTTTTTTTATTTTGTAAATATAGACACAAGTTTGTGCAGTTACAGTTATATCATTTTTTTTAATTCTTTTTTTCTTTGTTCCTCTGACTTTATTCCAATGGCGCACATGGCCTTTCTCCTCCTTGTATGTACAAAATGATACATAAAACATAATATGTAGTCTTACATATTTTCCCATGCTTATGTAATCATTTATAAAATATATCTATGTACAGTTGTATATACAAATCATATATGGAGTGACTTTTTAGCCTTTAATGGTAAAAAGGTGGGATCATATTCTGAATACTTTAAAAAATATTTCTATCTTTCAGCCACCTGTCCCATTCCTGAGAATCTGTCCCATCAAAATGAAAGCACTGGTTTCTAATATTATGTGTCAAGGATATTTTACAGTATTATTCAAAATAGCAGGGAAGGAGTGGGATAGTTAAATAAATAATGATATATCCACACCATAGAATTTTAGGCATCCTTCTAAAAATGAATTTAACTTAACGCCAGAAATGTCTCCTCTACCATTCTCTCTGTTATGGGTTTTATTGTTTTTATTTGCTGACATTTATTTGCTGAGGTTCCAAGAGGGAAAAGAAATAAATGTGTTTAGATAGTTTTCTGTGTAACTGAAAATCTGGCTAACTAAATTTCAAGACCTGTTTTAACTACCTTTTATTTTCTTCCCAGAGCTTCTAGTTTGTCCTCAACTATTTTTTTTTCATCTTCTTACCTTTCTATATTTTGGAAATAGGAAATCCCCAGCCTCTAAAAATTAGATTCTTTCTTCTTTCTTGGCTTTTAACCCCAATTGGCCCTTTCTAGCAACAGCATCTCAGCACAGCTTCAAATGTTGTAAAAGTAAACTCAGAATCAATGAAATGTCAGTTCAGAAATTGTTCCTGGAATATTTACTTTTTTTGGAGACTCATAGGAAAGGAATAGCATTTCTGCATAACCGCAGCTGCCTTTTCCTTTTCTTTTGCTTCTGTACAGATTTGAAAAGGGCCGCATCTACACATTCATCGGAGAAGTCGTCGTTTCTGTGAATCCCTACAAGTTGCTGAACATCTATGGGAGAGAGACCATTGAGCAGTATAAAGGACGTGAGCTGTACGAGAGACCGCCTCATCTTTTTGCTATTGCTGATGCTGCTTACAAGGCTATGAAGAGGCGATCGAAGGACACATGTATTGTGATATCAGGTATTTAGAGGGGGTCCCCTGTCTGTACTCAGGGCAAAAATGTATTTAACTTATTAGGTACTCAAGGATCCAGATTATTGATTTAATCTTTGTTGAAGTTAGAAACTTATGCAATTTTTAGGAGAAAAAAAATGTAATGAACTTTAAATACCCAGTTATTTATTTAGATCATTTCTGACCATCCTCTAGTCTTGGTTCATTTTCAAATACATGTTGAATCTGGATGGACTCCTGTTCAGTTTTGTAGACTGAGGTGACATGGAAAATCTTTCCTCCCCTCCCTGAATAAAATATAACAAAAATTATTTTAAATAATAACAGAATGAAACCGATAAAATGAAATCCTGAAATACCCAAGATAGAAAATTAACTCATTCAGATAGGTGAATGGGAGCCAGTATCTAGGGACATACTGGCATGGGGGCTGGAACTGGGCTTTCAGAGCTGCGGGTGCCCAACAAGGAGAGAGACAGACCCAAAGTGCCCAAGAAGTGGAGCTGAACTCTCTGCTTAAAGCTGCGCTCTTCAAGGAATCTTGTGTAGTGAAATGAGCCAGGGCAGATATCTGTCCTCTGACCCAGGATGGCTTCTCTCAAACTGTGGAAACTTCTTTTGGTACTAATAATTCTCACATTTGAATTAGTGGCTTTATACTTTCAAAAACACTTTTAGGATTTTTATTCCATTTTGGTTATCAAAACAACTCTAAGTGGTAAGTACAGCAGTTGTGTTTCTATTTTGTCAGAAGAGTTAAGTTCAACTTAATGTTGAAGTTAGAGAATTATATCCTAGGATTACATTTCATGAAAACAAATCATGAAAAGAAGTTGTCTGATTGTAAAAAAAGGGAACAAAGAAAACAATTGTATAAGAGTATAAAGTAAAAAGAAAGAGTCCCTTCCCCTTGAATACCTTGTTCCCCCCAAAATTCTAGCATGAACAGCTGTGAACAATAGAGTGTTTATCCTTTTATTCATTTTCTCTGCATGTGCAAATACATATAGTCACACATGCATATATAATTATAAGCATAATTATATTGTGGAGTTATAACTGCTATTACATAATTTGTTTTTCCATTTGACAACATTATAATGGACATCTTTTCATTACAGTTCTTATTTCTATAGCATTTAATTATGTAGTATTCCATTGAATAGTAGAATCATAATTTATTTACCCAATCCTCTACTGAAGTGCATTTTATTTTCAGGTTTTAACTATGATACACAGTCTACAGAAATACTCTTAAAACCTTTGATCATGATTGTTATTTTATTGACATTTTTATTTCCATAATATAAATTTCTACAAGTGGAGTTTTGGGGTCAGAAGACATAAACTTAAAAGTTTGGATAGATAATTCTAAATTGATCTCTTCTTCTCCCCTTAGACCAGTTGTCATTTTCTATTACACCATGTGTCTTGAGCTTATTGCATGTGTTACTTTTCACCAGAATTACTCTTACTTTCATTTTCCGAAAGACTTATTTTGATGCTGTTAAAATTAAAAGAAATTCTATAGAAAATAAGGTTATATTATGGCCACTATTTTACTCACTAGATTATTTCTTTTCTGCTAGACTTAAGAGTCATTGCCACATACAAAGACTTTAATTTAAGGAATTAGTTTATCACATTTTATCTCTTGATACTTCTTACTAGATTAATTTTGATTTGTAATCTATTTGTTTTTTTACTTGTACATTTGTTTTAGTTTTTTCAACTTGTGTTCAGATCTGTTAGCATCAATACTATATCAAGATCGGGTGAAATAACTCAAAAAAGCAAACAGTGAAACTCAAGGCATTTTAGATAAATAACTGACATCACAATTTTAAATTATTCCATTAAAAATTAGCCTATTCTTGGTGTAGGTTATAATGTTAACCCTTGCATAATTTTTCCCCCAGGGGAAAGTGGAGCTGGTAAAACCGAAGCCAGTAAGTACATTATGCAGTACATTGCTGCCATCACCAACCCCAGTCAGAGAGCAGAGATTGAAAGGTAAGGGCAATCTAATAATGGGGGGAAAATTCTAAATAGAGCTTTATTTTCTATATAAAATTGACTAGGCTTAACCTCTGATACGTAATAACCATTCATTGATGATAAACTACTTTGATTTTCTGATTTCATACTCTACTTTTATTTATATCACTCTATTTCTGTATTTGCTTTTAATTGGAAAAAAGCTTTCTACTATGATAAGCTTTACAAAATTATAAAACAAAACAAAATTATTCAGAAAAACAAAACAAAACAAAACAGAGGAAAGTGTCCCCATTCTTGTTTATAACTATTGCCTTAAATGTATGTGGTCAGCAAAGATGTTATAGTTTACACTGGTAGCTTTTATGGTTCAAGCTCTCACAGGTTTTTTGCTCTTTCTGTTATACCAGCATCTTTTTAAAACTGTGTCCTGAGGAGCCCTCAGTTCGCTAGAGTGAAAGGCGGCTCTGGGAGGCAGATCCATGCCTCCCCATCATTATAACAACTGAAACTCCTGAAATTAGAAGTTATAAATATGATTTTTTCTAAAAGGGTTTCAGCCACAAGAGGCTGCTGCTCACAGTAAGATGAGTAATGAGGCCTGTGTGCGCTGTCTGAGGCCCAGCATTTAGCACAGTGTCGGATACATAGTATTTGCTTAATAAATGTGTAAGTAATGAATGGATGGGTTTTTTAAAAATAAAGAAATGTGGCTATAAAGCAACATGATTCAACTTTCTTATGTAGTGTGGACTTTTTGAAGAGAAAAAATTGATTTTCCAGAGTGTTACTTTGAAGTTCAGTACTCATTTACTGAAGAGTGACACTCCATATACACATCTCAATCTTCAGTTTTATGAATAGAAAGCAAGAATGCTGGGTTGATGTGAGAGAAGAGAATTTATACTGCACTAACCATGGGCTTTTTTCTTTTCATACTAATTGGGCTAGATAATCAGGTCAAAGAGGTATTTTTCTTAACTTTGACACATCCCCACTTCTGATTTTGACTTTGTAACCTAATAAGGACAAAGATATGAGTAAGTATTCTTAATTTCCTTAGGAGCTCAGGATAATAACTAAGAAGTAAATTAATTTTATTTCTAAACCTAGTTGGTGTGGCGAAATAAGGCATATGAGCATTAATCAGTCTTTCACAAGCATATCTTACCATAGTTTTAGAGACAGTTTATTTATCATAAGCAAACAGTTTTTTCCCATATTTTAAAAGGGTACTTTCATTCAGGAGGAATAAGTTTGTAAGGTCACTTACAGTAGCAGTGGAAGGAACAGTTGATCTGCTATATCAGTTTATCTTAGTGGCCAAAGTTATTTCTGCAGGTATGCCCATATAAGAGGAATTTTGTCAGTGAAATCAAAACAAAGACCTAAAGAGTAGGATGAAGTTAAAATGCATCCAATGAAAGAGACTGCTCTATAAAAACATAGCAATCATTGAATAAAGAATGAATGAAATAACTAGTACAAAGAAGAGATTCCATACAACTTCAAATAAAATGATAAGCAACTTCTAATAAAGACCGTATTTATAATGCATAACTAAGTGGAATCAATTTGACAATACTAGGCCTTATAAGCAAATACTTTTAAAAATTGTATCAGTTTTCTGTATCACCCATTCTTTTTTTCAGAACATATCTTTTTAAAAATTTTCTTTATGTAAATAAAATATGTTCATTTAAAAGAAAAACTAAAAAATTACAGCATTGTGTTGAAAGTGAAAGTTCCCTGAAATTCCACCCTACCTACACCTTCAACCTAGGTGACCATAATGAAGTGTGCTATTCCCTCCAGATATTCTAAGCATTTACTAACATACTGTGTATGAGTATATCCACTCACATGTGTGCACATGTGCATATGTGTGCGCGCACACACACACACACAAAGATCCTGCATACATATTATTTTACAGCTTAATTTCTCAATATATTCTGGATATCTTTATATGTCAGTATGTATTATACTGGAAACACAAATTTATTTTTATCCATTCCTCTTAGTGGACATTTAGGTTGTGTTTTGTTTTGTTTTGTTTTAATTGCAAACAGTGCTGCAGTCAGCATCTTTGTATAACTATATCTTTTAATAAAGTGTCGTTTTTTAAAAAAGGCCCATTCTTTAAAACTTTTTGTAATGACTTTCATTTATCTGTGTTCAAGAGTGAAGAATATGTTGCTTAAGTCCAACTGTGTCCTGGAAGCTTTTGGCAATGCCAAAACCAACCGTAATGACAACTCCAGCAGGTTTGGAAAATACATGGATATCAACTTCGATTTCAAGGGGGACCCTATTGGTGGACATATCAATAACTACTTATTGGAGAAGGTAAATTTGTTTGATTTCTGAGGGTAATGTTTATAAGCGCTTAGTGTTTTTTTTTTTTATAAACCTAATTATATTGATAGAATTTCTTTAATGGCTTCAGAGTAGCTTTAAATCCTATTCTCCCTCTCTTCCTGCTCCTCAGTTAGCTTTCTATAATAAGATGGTTTTCTTTTGTGTTCTCTTATTAACACAATATCAAGTAAAAAGCTGTGGACTTTTAAGATAAAGAATTAGGTATATGTGTTGCGGGAAGTGAAAGTGATATGTGAATATGTGCCAGCTTCTGGGTAAGATTTAACCAAAAACCAATCTAGGACTAATTGGTTCTACTCTTTTTACACATCATTACCTCCCATATTTTTTTTATGCATGAAGAAGAGCTATCCTATACATTCCCTGAAATAACACTCTTTTCAAACAATCATGCCCATACAAATCTTTTTTAAAACTGAGATTTAATTGACAGATAACATTGTGTGAATTTAAGGTATATAACATATTGATATGATACTCCCATGTGTTTTATTTAAAAAAATTTGAAATCTCAATTTTTTAAATTTCTATTTGTAGCATCCTTTATGATGGTGTGATGTAGTATAATCTATTTTTCTTTGTTAAATTGGAGTCAGACTGTTAAGGAGATTATGTTTTTAATCAGTCAGTTAAAAAAGGATAGGAAATGCCAGGTATTATCAGTGTTTTTTCCAAAATGTTTCATGGTTTCACTTTATGTGCATATTCAATCAAAAGGATCCCTGTGAATGGATGTACATTTTCACAACAGCAGTCTCTTAATAACAGTTTTTTGGGAAGTATCTAAGGCAGAGATATCTATAGACTGATCTTGCCCAACTGATTTTATTAAGGGCTATAAGGCATTGCTCTTTGAAATGCCAGCAGATGCTGGGGAAGGGAATGTTGAAACTATTCCTCACTGAATGGTCCACCCTATTCTCTCCTCTTCCAGTTTCTTCCCCACTAAAATATTCTACCTTTAGGGTCAAGGTTAAAAATAATCAAAATAGCTTTATTTTTGGAAAACTTAGAGAACTCTGTTTTAAGCAGTAAAAAGTATTATCAAAATAAATTGCACAGAAAATTGTATAGAGGAAACCTAATTTTAGGTGGGTACTATCCATAGGGTCTTTAGGACATTTAAGTGCACTGTCGATAACAAAATTCACTGAGAAAGTAGCTTCTGTTTTGTTTTAGAGGTACATTCTCAGATTCAAATTTTTAATGTGTTTTTTTTCTTAGTCTCGAGTGATTGTACAACAGCCAGGAGAAAGAAGCTTTCATTCTTTCTATCAGGTTAGTAATCTGCTGTTAGGCAGATAATTGGTCATTTGTTCAGTTGCACAGGAACTGAATGTTTTTATATTGAGGCTCTCTCCTGTCCTGTACCGCCCTTGCTTCCATTGGCCCATGACACGGTACACATGTATGCACACACACACACATTCTATCCCCATGTGCTTCTTCAGAGATTTGACAAGCATGACTGTTAGGAAGAGACTAAGACAAATCTTTTAAAATAGCCTTTCTATTGGCAAGTCTTTTTACTCAGGGAACAAGTTTGATACATTATTATGATGTTTTTAAGGCCCAACAAAATATAAACCAGTACTAAATAAAGTGAGTGACCGAATTAAGCAATACTGTCTTAGATTTTTATGAAATAAAACTACAAATCAAGATTGATTTTCACATGTAAACTATCTCTGAACGTGATTGAAACATGACAATACTAGTTGAACACAATTCAACCGTGCTCTGTTTCTTCCATAGAGAACTGCTTTAATAGACAGTACTCCTTTGTGTACATAAGTTCAGGTCTGTTTTGTTTAAAAGATCAGTTTTTAAAATCTGATCATTACACTTTTTAAGTAAAGCAAAGCATACTATAGAGAATTTAAACATAATGCTTTTCAAAAGCATATTCTATATAAAAGGACTACCTGTATTATGTTTTTGTTGCTAGTTTGCCGTGTTTTCAATAAACTACTTCGTACCAGATATAAAAGAGTTCTGTTTATTTCCAAGAACCCATAACTTTTTCCACCATTTTTCCCACATGAACAAAAGTGTTAAAATTTCTTTGTTCGACACTACAGTCATTGTTATCCAGTTGTCCTCTTCTGAGATACAGAGATTGACGAGAAAAAGCCATAGCTATTTTTTTCCAGTGTGACTCGGCATATGACTGTCTGCTGATACCTCTTACTTCTGTGGCAGTATTGACTTTTTCTGAATTCTGAAACACTACTCTATCCTGTCTGGATAATGAGACTGTTAAGCAGGTGACTAACATAGAGAAGAGCTTCCTGTTTTATAAACAATCATAGTAAAAGCAAGAACTTTTTATGCCACCTATGTTGTGAAATTCCTAAAGCTTTTTAAGAAGCTTTTCTTGTGATTGTATAACATGCTTCATGACTGATAACTATTAAAAGAAGCCATTTGCCTTAAAATTAAAAAAAAAAAATCTTCAAAACCAGAAACAAGAAGATCTAAGTGAATTAAGCCCAGAAAATTAATAAAAGCTAGGTTGACTTTGTTAGACTATCTGGTATATTTGGTTCAGTATATATTTTGCCAATTTATTTTAAATTACTTTTCAGCTACTCCAAGGAGGTTCAGAACAGACACTACGTTCTCTTCATCTCCAGAAATCTCTTTCATCTTACAACTATATCCATGTAGGAGCTCAATTAAAGGTGAGACTTTCCTCTTTGAGATTGCTCAGCTATAGAATCAGACAAAAAAATCAGAGGGAACATTAAATAATTAACTAAAATAAAAGCCTGTTGCCTTTGGGCAAATGAATGACTCTTTTATTCTATTATTAAAATTCTCAAGGACAGAGATTCAATACATTGTTGACTCAACAACTTTGCTTAATAACCCATTACTATATTTTATCACCATGCAACAGGAAAGAAGTTTCTCTCTTATGATCTTGAGGTTTCTTCTAATTTTTAATCTTATTTCTTTTATTTTGATACTATAATATATTGATATGACTAGGAAATATGCCTCAAAAGAAGGTACCATTTGATTTTGCCAAAGGCAAGTTGTTAAGACAAAAAAAAAACTTAAAAGCATATTGGCTGAAATGACTATCAAAGTTCTCCTTTCACTGTTTTTTTGAGATATTGATTTTGATGTATCCTAGAAATAGTTGTCTGACCCTTGGAGCATTTTGATCAGCTTTCAAATTTTTCCATTTTTTTTCTTCCCTTGCATGTGAGCACTTGCACACACATATGCAGGTACTTTTTGCTCTTTTATTTCTAATTAGTTTTCTGCTAATCCTAATAATAGTGTAGTTTGTTAATAGTAAGTTATAAAACAGTAATTATAAAACAGTATTATCTTATTTTGTTGAGGGAAAAGTACTATATAAAATTGTAAAACAAGACAGAGGGAAAAGACCAAAGTTTTATTTATTTTAGATGGATGACATTATAGATACTTGCTTTCTTCTGCTTTTCCATATTTTAAATTTCTTGTGTAATTAAAAATATACTGTTTTGGGGGCAAAAATAAAAGAATTTATAAAAGGAAAAGATCTAAGATTTTTTTATTTTTAAATTTTTATTATTCATCTTAAGCTAATTATACCTGCATTGCTGGTTTACCTGTATTTTTATTGCCATGCATAGAAATAAATTATATTTAGGGTTTTACAGTTAATTTTTTATTGTTTGACATTTAAGTTGCATTTTTTTTTTTTTTTTACAATCATCTGAGAGCAAGAGGGTTGGCTGAAAATTAATTGAAAACAAACAAAACACTAGAGGGCAACACCGTAGCCTTCTGAGAATAGGCTAGAGGTACTAAAGAGATGTAAATGATTATAAAATCAATATTTAAAAAGACAATGACTGGAAATATTCCTTTTTATCAAATTGTCTTATTGACCAAATTACTTTTGGCCAGGTCATGTAGAGCCCCCATAGAAAGAAAGTAGTGAATGAACATATAGCCTTCTCTATAAGCTAAATATAACTTAGTTTCCCTTTTTGTCAAAGTTTTCCATTCTTATTCCTTCCTCCCTTTTCTTCTCTAACGAAAACAAAAGAAGCATTACATGATTAAGGTCTAAATCTGAAATAAAGATTAACCAAAAAGAAACAAACTACACTAAAGCTTACCATCTAGAGATAATTATTGATCATGGTTTATGTGTATATATTTATAAATGATATCATACATTAAATCCTCTTACACTAAATGAATCCTCTTACAATTATCTTCCCATGTTAACATGTGTAAATTAATTGAATGATTTCAATAACTATAAAGTATTATACTCTGTCATAATTTTACCTATCTATCCTAAATTGTAGAAATCATGTACAGTTTAGATATTTTGGGTTTCAGGTAAAATAAGACTCAATTAAAAGTCTCCAAAATCAAGAAGGAACTTAATTATCTCACATAACAAGGAGCCCAGAATGGAGCAATTCCAGAGTTGTTAAGTCAGTGTCTTAACAATGTTCCTAGAAACCCAGGTGTTGTTTGTTTCTCCAACTTACAACTCTGCCGTGCTCACTGGATTTAGCTTGTCTCCGTAGGCTGACTTTCTTCATGGTCCCAAAATGGCAGCAGCAATTCCAGGAGTCACAGGCAGAGGATATGTTTCTGATTTATGTCCCTTTATAAGTTAGGGAAACCTCATGTCTTATTAACCAGAATGGCATCACATGCCCATGGCTGATTAATCACTTGGTAAGGGAAATAAGATCACTGTGATTAGTGTAGATCAGTGAAGATTTACCTCCTGAGGCTGGAGGCACCAAGCCTAAAGGACACATGCGCTTGAAGAGATGTGAACAAATCAGGCTCTTTCAGCAAGAAAGAAATGGGGTTTGGGGAACGGCTGTTGGGTAAGCAGCCAACAATTTCCCACAGTAGAACATTTAGACTTTTCTGTCTAGTTTTGCAATTTCAACACATTTGCAGCTTATAATAATAGTAATATCTAATACTTGTCGCATGCCTTTTATAGGCTAAGAATTAAGGAGGTACTTTATATAAATTGTTATTCAATTCCCATAACAGTCATGTAAGAGATATATTATTATGCCCATTTTACCTATGAGGAAATTGAGACTCAGATTCAGTCTTGCCCAAGATTAAAGAACTAGTAAGTAGAAGAGGTTGCCTGGCTGTGTCCTGGACACTGGAAGAACATGTGCTCATCGGGCAGAGAGGACTCCTTCCTGTGCCCTTCCTCAGCAGGTGAGAAAGTCACCAAGGAAATGATCAATCAGGCCCTCTGGAGATGCTGCTTTGGGAAAACTTCTAAGATAGGCAGTTACTATTGCTTCATTGTGAATTTTCGTTGCCGCACTGGTATTTACAACCTGATCACTATAGCTCCTCAAGGCAGATGATTATCTTTGAACCCTGTCTTAGTTCAGCTGGGCTGCTACAACAAAAATACCATAAACTGGTGCCTTATACACAATAAATGTTGATTTCTCAGAGTTCTGGAGGCTGGGAAGTCCAAGACTAAGGGGCCTACAGGTGTCTGGTGAGGCCTACTTCCTGGTTTATAGATGGTGCCTTTTGCTGTGCCCTCACAGGGCAGAAAGGATAAGAGATCGCTGGGGTTCTACCCTCATGATCTCACAAGGCTCCACCTCCTAATATCACCTTTGGGGTTAGGATTTCAACATATGAATTCTGATGAAATGTTCCATCTATAGCAAACCCCCTGGTTAGAAGGTCTTATGCACTGAATGTTTGTGAATAAGTGAAGTTATAGTCCCAGATTATTTATTAGATTGCTGAATGATTGAGGCAGGTTGCTTTGCTTTGGGAGCCTACTTTCTCTCACCTGTGAAATAAAAGGCCTCACCATGTGAAAGAGGGAGTGTTGTTTCCAGCCTATACAAGACTAACTGTGGGACAAAAAAAAACATGTCTTAGAGGCCCCTACAGTCAGTATTTCCCTTTGTCATCTCACATCTCATGCTGTTTCCATCCTTCATCACAGAGTGGTGATCAGCTTTTCTGAGCCAGCTCGTGACTTGCTCCCTTACTGAAAGTTCCAGAAAATATGTGGTGCTTATTTTGGGTTATGGCAGCTGGCATTGTGTGTGCTGACTGATGTTTCTGCATTGGAACTCATTTTTATTCTCTCTGGACTTACTACAAAATCATCAAAACCTTGGCTAAACTTGAGCTTAGTCTCATAATTATTGAATTTTAATGCTCATATGAAATGTCTGTCATTTAAAATGTTTCATTTTCATTCCTAGTCTTCTATCAATGATGCTGCAGAATTCAAAGTGGTAGCCGATGCCATGAAAGTAATTGGCTTCAAACCTGAGGAGATTCAGACAGTGTATAAAATTTTGGCTACTATTCTTCACTTGGTAAGTAGGGAGCCTCTGAGAATCTGTTGCCTCCCTGTGGAGACAGGACGTCGTTTCAGACTATTTTGTTTTTTCTCTGTAAATTTAAAAAGTAATTCATGTAAAAAAAATTCTCTTAGATTTTGAAGAAATTACTATACCAGTAATTCTCTCTATAATTTTATAATATTATGAGGAATTTTTCAAGTTATGATAGATTTTGAGACTGGCTTTTAGTTAATTTTCTTATTGATATGTCAGACTTAGAACTTGTTAATTTCAAGGATAAAAGAATTCAGTAATGATGTGACTACCAACAGTATAAACTAAAATTTTTTAACCAGAAAAAGTTTCTAATAGCATTTGAAACATTGGAATCATACATTATTAGAACTGGAATTTTGATTGTCTCTTTTGACAAATTGAGAATGAGCCCTTAAAGGGGTGTTATGACTGGCTCAAAGACACAGCCAGCCAGTTCATAGCTGCCAGTACAATAAGCCAAGTTGGCCAACTTATGCTTCAGTTATCTTCCACTAAACCACACCAAACTCAGAAGAAGTAAAGAATCACGTGTAAGATATCTTTCATTACTGTTTATATAATTAGAGATGTTTAAAATATAAGGAACATGTAACCTTATGATAAGTAAGTAACAACATTAATTCAAATCTGGAATAAAAATTACCTTTCGCTTTAATGTGGTAAAGTTTAACTCTAAGTGAACCAGAAATATGTAGGACCTATATAAAAATATTATATAGCAATAATATAAATGACATTTTAAATAAATGTTTCTGACTAGGAAAACTCTAATTTTATAAATTGTCTCATTCTTTGAACCAGTTTGCAAATACATAAATATAATATAACAATATCCTTCAGAATCCAGACAGTTGACATAATGATTTTAGAATTCACCTGAAACAATAAATATGTAGGAAAATCAAATAAAAGGTATTAAAGAAAAGTGTTATTAGGGTAGAGGTAAGGGAGGAGAGGAGATATGACTAATTCTACCAGATTTAAAATGTCAGTAAAAGCTACAGTACCTTAAAACTTGTTGCAAAATTCAGTACCAGATTAAACAGCAGATTAGATGATGTGCTGGATACTTGGTAGATGGTTAGTAATTATTTTTTGCTTATTGAATGAGTGTGATATAAACAGACTAAAAAACTTGGGAGAATTTAATATATTATAGAGGTGACATTTCAAATGGAGGACAAGCTAAGCAATTCAATAAATGGTATTGGAGCAACTAATCATCAGAAAAAATAAAGTTAGATTCTTACTTTACACCTCATACAAACATAAATTCTAGGTGGATTAAAAGCTAAATGTAAGAAAAAAATGTACAAGTATTAAAAGAAAATATTAAATGTCCATAAAATCTTTGGAATACAAATGGTCTAAGTGTGACACCAAAGAAAGATTCATAAGCAGAAGATTTGTAGATTTAACTGCATAAAAATATAAAACTTCTACTCATCAAAAATATAAACTTAAAATTAAAGATAAATGGGTATCTGGAGAAGAGGGAAAAAATGGATGGAACACGAGGGTTTTTTTATATGTTGAGATATATAATGTATTTGGGAAAATAGTTGCTACAAAGTCACATGGAATTATATCTTAAATTGGCAAATATCCCTGGCATAATGTTTCAGATTCTCATCAGAAATGGTGTGTCTTGTTTTTTCACTTTTGGTATAGGGAAATTTAAAATTTGTAGTGGATGGTGACACACCTCTTATTGAAAATGGCCAAGTTGTATCCATCATAGCAGAATTGCTCTCCACCAAGGCGGACATGGTTGAGAAAGCCCTTCTTTACCGGACCGTGGCTACAGGGCGCGACATCATCGACAAGCAGCACACAGAACAGGAAGCCAGCTACGGCAGGGACGCCTTCGCCAAGGTGGGGTTGTAACTTACATTCTCTGGGCCTTGTGCTGATCTCAGTTGCAGTTTTAGTGAACTTCTGTGAGGATGTGTTCAGATGTTCCTTGAAAGTAGGTTAAGGGTTTTAAAAACCTTGATGATAGTTTTTGGCCATCGCAGTCTCAATAAAATTCCCTGACTGTGAGCATCACTGTTCTGAAGAAAGCAAAGCCGACTGACTGGTGAGCCAATGGTGCTTACTTCTCAGGGCTCCTCACTTGCACGCCCCCCTCTCATGGTTTTGTGCAAGTCCCCTTCAAGTCCACTGATGGAATTCTGATCTATCCTGTTTAATGTTTGTGTGCCAGTGTATGGTGATGGTTCCATAATTTATTAACCATCCTCCTTCTGAGTCATTCGCCTTGTTCCCTTTTGTTTCCCTTACAAACAATGCTGCAAATCAGCTCACTGCATCTATCACTACACACAAGTGCTTTTATTTCAGTTGGGTGGATTCCCAGGAATGAGCTTGCCAGGTCAAAACACACACTGATTTTAAACTTTAAATTTACTGCTTTTTAAAGGGTATATAGTAATGTCTTATTACTTTGATTTTTCATTCCTAGTATATTTGAGTGTCTTGTCATATAAGGTATTTAAATCTGTTCAGAGAATTGCCTGGATATATCCTTTCTCCATATTTCTTTGGGGCTATTATCTTTTCATTGTCAATTTATAAGAGCTAGTAACTTTAACCCTTTGTCTAATTTCTGTGTGGCAAATGTTTTATTTTTTTAAGTCTAACATTTTCTTTTTGCTGGTTGATTAGTTTGCTATCTATTCCAGTTTTTACTCTTGTACATCTCAGGCTTGGTTTTTAGTCTAGGGCAGAATTTGCACTTATCTAAGTGCAGCGGAGAGTGGAAGATTTGAAGGTGGGAAAATGACATCAAGTTTAAATTTTTAAAATGATAATGCTGGCCTTAGTACAGATAATCTTATGGAGTACACAGTGAGAAGGAAGGTGGGTAGAGCAAGAGTGGAAGTAAATAGATGAATTAAAGGGATATTACAATAATCCAGGAGAGAGACAGTGGCAGCTCAGACTGGGAAGGCAGCAGTGGCAATGGGGAGAAGAGTTGAGACTAACTGTATTTAGAAAATGAAATCTACAGGACTTACTTGTCTGGGGAATGATGGAATCAAGGACATTCCTTAACATGATCTGGCTTCGACCTGCCTCTCCTGCCTCATTTTATGCCATATTCTAGCCTCCTTTCCTCAGCACATTAGTCTCTCAGGCCTTACAAGTTGTCTTTATCCCTTTCTTCTTCCAGCCACAGGGCCTCTGCCTATGCTGTTTCCTCTGCTGGGATGGCTCTTCTCTCTCCTCTTGCCTGTTTAACTCTTACTCACCCTGATCTCAGCCCACTTTCTCAGAAAAGCCTTCTCTGGCCTCTCGGAACACTGAACAGGTTAAATTCTCCTTGGGTCTCATTCACCTCACATACATTTATTTATTTGTTTGTTTGTTTAGTGTGTGTATGTGTGTGTGTGTGTGGTTTTTCCCTCACCTTACTCCCTAAGCTCCTGAGAGACTGAGACTATGTATTTCCTTAGTACTGTATCTCCAACAAACTGCACATAGGAAGTACTCAGCAAATACTTGTTGAAAGAATGAATGAATTTCTAAGTTTCTCTGGCCAGTTATTCATGGTCAAAAGTAGGGTAGGGACAGTTGTGGGGGTGGGAAAATTAAAGGTCCTGACCAGATATATGTTGGTGATAGCAGTGAGTGTCGTCGGGTAGCAGTCAAGCATAGGAATCTGGAGTTCAGAAGAAAGGTCTGCATTTGTGAATAGCACTATATTACTATTGTTTAATATTAGGTGATACAACCTAGGAGGTGTTCATGAGTGAAGAGAAGAGGACCAGGACAGGAGGAATTATAGCTTTCAGAGGTCAGGTAGAGGAGGACCTACCAAAGGTCACCAAGAAGCAGCAGGCAGTGAAATAAAATAAATGAAAGTTAGGAAAGTGTGGTATCATGAATCCCAGAGAGGAGAAGGTTTCTAGAAGAGAATGGGTCACTAGGTTGAGAGGTGCTGAGTATCTGAATAAGATATCCACATAGCAGTGTAAGAAAGTGTCTCTGCAGAAGGACCCAGGGTCTTTAAAGAGCTGTTTCAGTGGAGTAGTGGAAGCTAAGCAAACACTGGACTGGGTTGAAGAGTAAAGGGGAAGTGAAGGACGGAGGCATGTGCATAGGTGTGTATCAGTAAAGAGAGTGGATGGCTGCAGGGAGATGTTAAAGAAAGGCTTTCTAAAGATGTGACGTTAGAGCATATTCATATCAGGATGTGTTAGTGTACGGTGCCTTCATCTACGTGAGACTTGGCATATGTATCCTTGTGCATTAGGTGTGTGTTTGATTCTCAAGGAATTTCAAACTGGCCTTCAGCTCAGATCTTTATTTAGCATTATAAATCAATATTAATATTTTTCAATTTTATAGAGCTTTAGTGGAACATAATTGTTAACTCGTGGGTTTCCACTTTTCATAGTTGATGAGATCGACAACAAAGTGATGAAGTGACTTATACGAGGGAGTAGACAAATTATCGAGATAGGTGGGCACAGAAACAAACCTGGAGATGTTGTTGGAATACAGTACGTGGAGTGACTGATGATAATCTTAAAAATCCAAACTATTCACAGTAGTTTTGCATTCATTATGTTGTTTTTTTGTAACAGCCAATCTGCATTTCTTATTGTTCTGCTTCGGGTAATAACAGCTATCCTAAACGGGGAGGAGGAGGAGGATAGGAATTTAAAACGTAGCACAAATCTAAACAGGGCTTGTTCCCAGTGGGCAAGAATTTACGATGTTGTTTTCCGCACAGGCAATATATGAGCGCCTTTTCTGTTGGATCGTGACTTGCATCAACAACATCATTGAGGTCAAGAACTTTGACACCACAATCCATGGGAAAAACACTGTTATTGGTGTCCTGGATATCTATGGTTTTGAAATCTTTGACAACAACAGGTAAACAGGATAAGATACTTTAAACACTGTTTTTTACGTTTTGTTTGTTTAAACCTAACTTATTCCTTTTTTTTTTTTGCAGCTTTGAGCAATTCTGCATCAACTACTGCAATGAGAAATTGCAGCAGCTATTTATTCAGCTGGTTCTGAAGCAAGAACAAGAGGAATACCAGCGGGAAGGGATCCCCTGGAAGCACGTGAGTGGACTTCTGTGGAAAATGTCTTCATAATATTTCACAGATTATTGATAATGTAGAAACTTAGCATTTTAAGTATTTTAAAAAATCTTCTCGGGTATGTAAAACACCAAAACCTTTACTTTCCTTTTTGGAATGTGTAAATACAACTCATTTTCAGGATCACAAGGGAGATTTCTCTAATTTGATAGGCTTCCTTGGTGGTGCCCAGAAAATGCTGAGTTATAATCAGTAAACTTAACTTTTTCAATTTACGGCTGATACCACATGGATTTTCTGGTTCACATCTGTCTATTAAGAGGTTAGCAGTCCAATCTATAGTGACAGACTTTAGGAGGTGAGCACGTAGTGCAATAAACAGATGATGTATTACAGAATTGTATACTTGAAACTTATGTAATCTTATTAGTGAATATCACCCCAATTAATTTAGTTTAAAAAAGAGTTTAGCATCATTAATAAGTTATTCAGAACAACTCTTGCCTTAAATTGGCTGAACTTTGCTTCCAGTTTTAGTTTCTTCTCCTTCCTCCTTTTCTTCCTTTTTTTCCCTCTCATTTCTTTTTTTCTCCTTCTCTAATTGTAAACTAAATAACACTTTAGTGTCTTCAGTTAATGTTATTCCCGTTCTCTGAAATCCTTGCATGAAAACAGTATATTAACTTGTCTTTCCATTTCCTTTTCTGTGTGTCACATTTCAGTTATCGCCTCTCTTCTCATGGCTCTTTGTAAACTTTAACATTTGACAGTCAAACTAGTCTAGTAATATAACCAGAACGTCTGACTGGTTCAGGGCACAAACCCAGAGATCACAGCTAATAAAGCACAGCTAATAAAGCATAACAACAAATATCTGCTTATGATAGAAATGAGACCTAGTAATTATTTTAAATTTGTATTTCTAAATAATTTCGAGGACAGATTTCTGAGTTTTCATAAGTTTCAGTGTTTATAAAACTGTGTTTATCCTCTTGCCAGGTAGTGTAGACAATAAAAATAAAATCAGTATTTGTTTTTTGATATTTGGTGTAATAGCAGTGAAAAAACTACTTGAAAAGCTGTGTTTAAATTACTGTTATATTCTTTCTCACCTTCTTACTTTCTGTTTCCCTCTCATTCATAAAAAGAACATAATGGTATAATTACTGGCTTTCCTTACTCAAATGCATCTTTGCCTTTCATCGTGTTAAACATTAGAATACCATAAACAATTTTGTTCATGTTATATCAGTATAAATTTTAAACCAGAGTGTGCTATTACTTTATAATAGAATTACTTATAATTTTGATTTAAGGAGTGAACTAATAGCACATTTAAGATGTAATCAAATTCAATTAAGTTTACATGCAGCTTTCTTTAAATTGATATATAAATTAATACACAATTATAACTGAGGCTTAGATTTTAAAGCAGATTCACTCATGAAACTTGTTATCCAGATGCGATTCAGGGATACTGGTCAAAAATATTCTTTAACAATCAGAGTTTCAAATTCCACAGACATAGTTAATAAAGGGAAAAGTTAACAATTGCAGTAGGCTATTCTAGACATCTGAAAAAGGAACAAAAGCCCTAAACATGCAAAACTTTTTAGCTAAATAAACCAAAAAATATGTGTCGGTTTGTTTCTCTAAAAGATAAAGACTTTTACAAAAACTATAGCCACGAGACCATTTTCACATCTAAAAAATTAACAGTAATTCCTTAATATCTAATATCCAGTGTTCACATTTTACATTTCCTCAGTTGTCTTTTAGTTTTTTGCTTTGTTTTTACAGTCTATTTGAATTTGGATCAAAATAAGGTTCCTACATTGTGATTGGTTGATAGGTCTCTCACATATTTATAATTTTCTTCTCCTTCTCTCTCTTCCTCTTTTGTTCCTTGAAACCTTTTGTTAAAGCGAACAAGTCATTTGTTTCTCAGAGTTTCCTATAGTCTGGATTTTGCTAGTTGGATTCCCAAATTATCATCTAATATGTTTCTGTTTCTTGTTATGTCCTTGGTTGTTAGATCTAGAATCTCAACTGGTTTCAGAATCAGTGGTTTTCTACCAGTCTATTTAATAGATGGTATGTGAACTTTCTTTAGGAGGCTTATATGTCTGGTTGTCTGATGATTCCATTTTAAAAGCTTTTGGTGTTGTAGTTTCCAGGTCATTTTTAGCTATTGGAAACTTGACTCTCAGGCAAAAGCCACTTGATTTGGAGTGAGAATGAGAGGCCCAGAAGCTGGTGCTCTGGAGCCGCCCCATCACATCCCTCTTTGCCACCTGTATACTCTAAGAAACCTCCTGGGAGCGCTAGGTTGCTGGAAGGAACTGGTGGAAACCACTACTTTAAGCAATATTTGCAGCGTTAACTTACAAACTAAAAGTTACTGGACTCTTCAGCAAAGATTAATCACTTTTTGTTTATACAATTTGAATTTTAGGGAACTTACTATTTTTGTTGCTGAGAAAAAAAAACTTAGTCTTGTAATTCCAAAGTCTAAGATTTCAGTTATTAATTAATACAGAGTTCCTGCTTTTTTAATATTTTAAGGATATATTTTCCAAAGATGGAAATAACTTTTCTCCCTGATTGGAAATGCAATAATAAACGCCCCTAATAAAAGTAAATGTTTAGATTAAAGCTTCTCCATCTCGGAACTATTGGCATCTCGGCCCAGGCAGATCTTTGTTGTGAGCCTGTCCTGTGCGTTGTAGGAGGTCTGGCAGCATCCCTCTCCTGTTCCCGCTGGATGCCAGTAACACTCTTGTTGTCATAACCATCAAAAATGTCAGTAGACATTGCCAGATGTCCCCTGGGAGGCAAAAATCACGTTCTATTGAGAAGCACTGATTTAGACAATCCAGAAAAATATAAAAAAGAAAGTAAAAGCCACCAGTTTGAGGCTCTCAGTCCATGGAATACAGAAGAGAACTTGGAAGACTAGAAATGGAGCTTAAAGCCACAGACAAATAACTGGCACAAATAAGTAGCATGGAACAGGACTACATGAGACACTTTAATAATCTATTATGAATGTGTAAATCTTACAGAAGTTAATGGAGACATCTCTGAGTCTAAGTACCTCCTAAATTATATGGGACACATCAACACACAAGATTAAAATGTACAATAATAAGCTGTCCATCTCCAAATGATGTACAACTTGCTTGAGTCAGGCCACTGTGTGCTTTCTGTGTGTGGTGATGTGTATGCTGTACAATATCAGAATAAATAGGTGTAGAACAGGATTTTTGTATAAACCTTGTTTATGTTGAGGTTGCTAAAAAACCAGAAGTTATTTATTACTTTATTCAGCTCATGGAAGTAAATGAAAAGCTGATTCTTGTCTTTTATAAATACTTACATCTCAAAATTAAATTTTTTCCATATATCCCGAAAAACATCAAAACTCTATTCGAGCCTTATATGTTTTTTGACTTTGGGGAAACTGGAAGAGATGGTTTTTTGAATAATAGTCCAGGCCCATATAATTAAAAGTGCAAGTTTTTCATAGTATCTTAAAACTGGTACTATCTGGGTCTTGTGGTTAATAGCAAGCAGATTGGAGGATTGAGAGTATGAAGGACTATGGTTTTTCAAGATACAGAAACAGGATTGAAACATGAGTTAGTGATGGGAGAAACTATCTACTTTATAACTTTGCCTTGAACTATACTCAACTAAGACAAAGCATTTCGTGTTATAAAGTCTACAAAGAATAAAAATATAAACCTCTTGCAGAAGGTGTGCTCATTTTAGTGTTAGACCTCATTGATGTTATTCACGTGTTTTCCATCAAGATAGCTGTAGTTAATTCCTGGTACATATAGAGGCATTGTTGTCTTACGGGTCCTGGGCTCTGTTCCATCTGGAATTGTTCCCTTTCTGTGTCCTGTAGATTGATTACTTCAACAATCAGATCATCGTGGACCTTGTGGAGCAGCAGCACAAAGGGATCATTGCCATCCTAGATGACGCCTGCATGAATGTCGGCAAAGTCACTGATGAAATGTTCCTTGAAGCACTTAACAGTAAATTAGGCAAACATGGTCATTTTTCCAGCCGGAAGGTAGTATGTTTAATGAGAACTTTTTTTCTTTTTGATCTGTAAGAGTTTTTCATTTGTTTGACAAAATTAAATGACTTTGTATGTTGGGATACAAGAGTGCCCACTCAACTAAGAAGGGCAATAAACATCCATTAAATGATTTATTGCTGTGGATAAATTCTGCCTCTTTGGGTTTATAAGGTGACAGGATTGATAAAAATCATAATATCCAGGAGAGGGAGCTCCAGACTACTCAATTTGCTAGAAACAGGAAAAATGAACAAGATTCTTTAAAAAGCATGATGTCATTTATAACCAATAGTTACAGAGCCCTTGTTCATGTGTCACAATTTTGCTCCTGCATCTGATAATTCTGACACTAAAAAGTAGCTTTTGTCCTTGACTTTTTACTGTAATCCCCAGTTATAAAGTATATGTGTACATTGTCATAGTTCACATTCTGTGACTTTCTTAAAACTAGAGAAATTCTAGCTGTAATTCTGTTACCAGAAAACTCATTTATTTAAATGTATGAGTATCCTTTTAACTCCCTATTTTTCACATTCTAAAAATGTTATCTACAGATCACATTTCTGAATAATTGGTAGCAGTTATAGTTATCAGGCCTTTGTACTGTGCCTTGCATATAGCATGCCATTGATATTTGTCATCATCCCCAAGTGTTCCCTACAAATATAGGCTAGTCTAGCAACCATAAGCAAAAGGAAAAACAGGCCCCATATTCCTTCATTACCATAAAGAAAGGGGCAAACATTTCTGCTTCTCCATAATTCCATACAGATCTATGATGTACTGCCATTTTTTACCATGAATAAATCTATTCTCTAACTCTGTCACTTTTGAAATTATGTAATCTGAACAGTAAGGTTCCACAATAAACTAGATAAAGCACAAATAATCAAGATATAGATTTCTGGCTGATACTTACTTACCTTAAGACAGTTTATTTCTGAAATATTCTCCTTAGTCTGTTAGTGAGGATTGACTTTTAGACGTACTATAAATCAGCTTTCAGATTCTACAGTTTGATCTGTGACATTAGAGTTCTGGTTAGACTGGTATTCCTTCATTCATTCTCCATTTACACAAATACTTACTAAGTGCCACTCATTTTCCACGTACAGTCCTGGGTGCTGGGGACAGAGCAGTGAGCAAAGTTAGAAGCAACCTAAATGATTTAGAAAGATGCTTTTAGAGATGATGTGATTACCTGGGCAAATGTCCTGTCTTTGAGGGATAGATTATAAATGTTCTTTCTAATCACTAGGTTTTGAAGACTCATCTAACATTTTGCCTACCAGATGATAGACAATCAGTGTTTGTCAAATTTGAATTGAATTGGTTACGATCATTCCAGATAAATTTTATGGAATCTTGAAATTTGAATTAAAACATTCAAGGCTCCACCTCATTTAAGTACATAACTATAACTCTCATGTGAGAAATCACTTCATTTGGATATATTTCACCTTGGCCATTTATGTACCTAAATTAAATTTTCAACCATATATTTTGAAATATAATCTCATTCTTAAGGTAGCAACTGTACATAGTACTTTTAAGCAGTTGCTACTGATTTGATAGGAAATGTTGAGTAATTAATCTGTGAAGATGAGAATTTAAAAAAAAAAAAATGTGGGAGACCAGGTTTCCTCAACTCTCAGACCAGTTGGCTCCTTCCTCCAGCATCATCCCCCAGATAAACACTAAGATGGAAAATTTCAGAGTGTTCTTTCTGGGATTTTTGCCTAACAAAGGAAAGAAATGAAATAACCAAGCTGTTAAGATTATTTTCATCACTATAAATCTTTCTGTTAAATAATGCTGTTATTCTGTATGTTAAGCTAGGTCTTATCATTGGCTACTGGTTACTGATTAGCTGGTTATTAGCATGTTAAAAAAGAGGTTTCTGGCTTGTAATAGTTATTTATTTTGACACAAAATTGTTTCTTATGCATTAAAGTTATCATTAGGAGGCAGGCAAATGATCCAATAAACCGTAAAATTGCTATTTAAAATATTATTAACATATAAAGTTAAATGATAAATACATAGCATTATTTTTTTTTAAGTGTAAAACCCTCTGCATTCAAATCAGTTGAGACTTCACAGTATCCAAATGTAAGGATATTCAATTAGTGTAGACATCTCTTGGATCCTTTTCCTTTAGGGGTTTTAGAAATGCAAGGATTTTGTAAAAGTCGTTAATAAGAGAGAGAGAGGGAAAGAGAAATGAAATATGTTAAAGAATTTTTTGTATGTTAGACACTTTGATTTCCATAGTTCCTTTAACCTTCAAAACAACTTTCTGAGATAAGTGATTATTAAAGGAAGCAGAGCAAGTAGACATTAGAGCCAGGATTTGAGCCTTGGAAGTCTGACTAATTTTCTGTAATTATTCCCTTGGGTTAGTAGACTGTTTTTTTTTTTTAACAATCTTGTTATCAGCATGAAACCCACCATCCCAGTTATGATTATTTGTTATCTAACATTACAATCTAAATGAATTTCACACGTAACATACTCAGTGCTTTACGAATTCTTAGACATCTGCCTTAGAACTTACAGGTTAACAAGTGATCCTTCACAAGAAAGATAAATAAATCTAAGTGCTTCCGTAACAAGGAAAATTGCAGAAAGTTGTGGAGTGCACCAGGGCTATATAAAAACTGCCTTTCTGTAAAGCATTCCTCTTCAGTAAGAAAGAACTGCAGCAAGTTGATCTTGTGTGAAACGATAGACCTGAAGTGGGGTTCCAGCTTAGCAAAAGACAGGTGATCCAGGCTGTTGTGTACATAAGAAGCTCAGATATTACATTCAGTCTCAAGAATCCTTCCCAGAGCTGTTCCTTTCTAGCTATGTGACCTCGGGCCAATTACCTAATTTCTTTGAGCCTTAGTGTCCATGTCTGTAAAAGAGAGCTCATAATACTTACTTTAAGTATCAATTGTGAGGATTAAATGAGATGTACGTACCTAGTGGACAGCAAGCCCTCAATATGTTTCTCCTTAAGTGGAACATGGAAAAGAAAGAAGCTGTATCAGTCAGCGTAGGCTGGGCTATGTTACGATAATAGCCAAGATTTAAGTATCAGAGACAATAGAAGTCTGTTTCTCTCTCAAGGATCCAGACTTCTTCCATCCTGGCTCTTCCACTCCTCAGGGACTATCCTACTCTGCTTCTAACTAATGGAAGGAGAAAAGCAGTTACAAAGAAGGATCACCCACTTCTTACCAGCTTTGGCCTCGAACAGCCTCACCTCACTTATACTCACTTTCCATTGTCCAGAACTTGGTCATTTGGCCATATTCAACTGCAAGAATAGCTGAGTGGATTTTTGGTGAAAGATCATAGCCTTTATCACATAAGCAAAATATTTAAATCAAACACCACCCACTGTAATTTCATTCATAATTATATCATGATTTATAACATTATTATCATCTGACATGCAGTTGGAATATATTTTTAGGAAAGTGAAAATGTCTGTTTTCAAAGTAATCTCCTTGATTTTTCAGCTCTGTGCCTCGGACAAAATTCTGGAGTTTGATCGAGATTTTCGAATTCGACATTACGCAGGTGATGTAATGTGAGTATCTTACTTTGGTACCTAACATGATGATTTGCATGCATTCTCACTTCAGAAAAAATAACCAGGGAAAACATAAATTGGTTTCTTATTTATTTGTATTTTTCAGTCATTTTATATGTCACTTAAAAAAAAGTTGGCATAGCTTCCTTCATTCCCTGCTTTTCAAACATTTATTAAGTATACACTGTGTAACCATGCACAGTTCCTGGAATCACTGGCAGTCATTCAAATCAGCTGATGGATAAATAAATCGTGGAAGTATATTAAGAACTGGGCTAGAACAATAGATAAGGTGAGACTTTTCCTGAAGAGGCTAACATGTAGAATACACGCAGTTTAGTGGAGAATACACACAGACACGTGATAAGTCATTGTAATGAGGAACAAAAAGGGTTAAACTAGAGATGCAGGAGACATTGTGGAAACACTGAGGAGGAATAATTAACCCAGAGCAAGAGGTGGAGGAAGTGATACCCAAGCTGAATTCTTAAAGAGGTGAACTACAATTTAGTAGCTACAAAACAGCCATGGGGGTGTAAGGTAGAGCATAGGGAATATCGTCAATAATACTGTAATGGCTGTGTGTAGCACCAGATGGGTGCTAGAGTAATTGGGGGATCACTTTATAAATTATATAAATGTCTAACCATTGTACCATATGCCTGAAACTAATATAAAATAAATATTAAAAAATAAAATATTTTCTCTTAAAAAATAAAAGTAAAAGAGGCTTAGTCAGGGAAGGAATTAGAAAAAGAAGAGGGAAAAGAGAGGGCATTCCAGGCAGAAGAAACAGTGGGCATACAGGCCCCAGGGTGGGAGTCAACACTGTATGTGATGAACTGAAAGTAGTAGGTAACACTATGAGGGAAAACAAATTTTGCCATACTGTTTTCGCACAAGCCACATTTTCCAATTATAATAAAAGTAGAAATTGATAAGAAAATATAACTAAAAAATATAACTACCTTAAGTATTTTAGTTTCCAGGGCTGCTGTAACAAATTACCACAAATTAATGGCTTAAACCAAATAAATTTATTCTTTCACAGTTCAGGAGGTGGGAAGTTTGAAATGTAGGTGTCAGCAGGGCCACACTCTGGAGGCTCCAGAGGAGAGCCTTTTTCTAGCTTTTGTAGCTGCAGGCACTCCTCGGCTTGTGGCCCCATCACTCCATTCGCTGCCTCTGTAGTCACATCGCCTCCTCCTCTTAAATGTGCCTGTGTTAAATCTCCTCTGTCTCTATACTAAAACTATAGTTGTGATGGCATTTAGACCTGCCTGGATTACACAGTATAAGCTTCTTTTCTCAGGATCCTTAACATAATCACACCATTTACTATATAAGGTAACATTCACAGGTTCTAAGGAATTTGAGGTAGATATTTTTCAGGGAGGGGGGCAGTTTTTCAGCCTACCATACTTACTATGCTTTGACTATCCACTGAACACTGCTCCTTATCTTATTGTTGACAGTGCTCTCTTGTTCTTTCTTCTAATTTTTTACATTAGGAATTCTGTTCATATAGCCCATTATAGGAAGAGATGAAACAGCAACAAAAAAGCAAACGATGATCTCTATAAATGCTGAAAAGACATTTGAAGAAATTTTAATAGCTGTTCCTGATTTAAATTAAAACTCTAGAATCATAAAATAATATGGCTCAAAATTATCACCCCATCTGTCAGACTAGCCATAGTGCTAGCATGGCACCATTTTCTACTTTTTCTGGTCCCGTTCCCAGGTTCAGAATACTGAAAAGGGAAAATCCAGCACCATACGGATATCTCCCACTGCAAACTCAGGCCTTACTTACAGAATACTTTAATCTGTTTCGGAATAGCATAAAAGCAGAGCTGGACAGAGGCCTTAGAGACCACATAGGCCAGCCCTTTTATTTTACAGATGAAGGAACTTGTGTAGAATTTTTACCCAAGGTCACATAGCAAGTTTATGGAAGAAATGAGAACTAGGTTTCACGACTTCCAGTCCAGAATGCTAACCAACCTCTTTGAGTGATATTCAGTGCCTCAGACTTGCCCTTCTTTCCTTAAGCCCTTCAGTCCTTTTCTACATTTTTACTGGATATCTTTCTATGTGCACAATACTTTGTAAAGTATGGTCCCTGATTACAAAAAGCTTTTTATGTAAGATGTATACATACATATATGGTTGTATGTGTATTTATTCACATAAGTATATATGTTATGTCATATATGTATATTTTGTGTATAAATAAACAGACATATATCCACATATTTACATATATACATTGATACAATAAAAGATAGTCTAAAATAATTGCCATCTGAATTGTCAGAATGCAGAATAAAGAAGTGATACAATACTTGTAGCTATGTGTGATAGACCCAGGAAGACTCATGCTGCCTTGGATCCTTGGATGCTGGGAATTTTTTTATGGGAATAAATGGGAAAGGTGCTGAAAAATACTTATTAAATAGCAACTAGGCCCATTTGACTGGAATATATCTTTTTTGTAACATAGAGAGGTAGAAATGCCTGTAAAAATAGACTGAGATCAAATCATAATGAGTCTTGAAGGCCCAAAATAAGGACTTGGAAGTTTGAATTTTATGGGTTAAACAATAAATTGAGTCAGATGACTTCAAGAGTTTAATCAAAAGTGATTTGAAGGTATTAGGGAAAAGACTCAGGGTAGGGGAGGCAAAGATAATTTTGGACCTAGTGACCTTAAAGTGTCCTTGGGCAACACAACCTGAAGGAACTTTCTTGCAGAATTAAATAAAAATGTAAGGTTGAAACAGTGGTGATGGGTCAGGGTTAGAGATTTGAGAACTGTCTGCACTGATGTGATTGTCAAGGAAGAAAATACAGACAGACAAGAAAGCAGAGCTATATAGAACAGCTGCATGTACAGTTACTATTTGCTCAACCTCCTGGTCTCTGCCCTAATCACCCAGATTCCTGCATTACTTGTATACCCCCAATTCTGAGTTTATTCTCCTAGAGTCCGTGCCAGTCCCTGCAGCACAGCATTTTCCAGTCCCACCTTTCTCATCTGCAATCTTAGCTGGACTTTCAAGACCTTACTCATCTCCCTTCCTCCAAACAGTGAATACTGGCTTCCTTATTTTCTTTCAAGAATGCTGTGCATGTGTCTGTTTCTATGCCTTTGTTTATTTTGTTTCCCTGTATGATCTGCCTTCCTATTTTTCCTCTGCTTATCCTACTCTTACCATCCTTTTCAGTTCTTGGATTCTTTTATCCCACCCTGAACACACTGAACAAACCTTAGGCAAGTCACTTGACCTTTCTATGGATGAGACTGTTAGTTCCTGTATGTCGCTGTTATACTTTTATCTTAATGCTGGATGATAAATACAGCTGTCTGTATTTTCAAAGTCATCTTCTCAAGGTAAGCAGTAAACCAATAGAAAATTCTCTTAATTGTAATGATAGTACTGATGTTCACTCTCCTTTTAAGGAATAGAGACAACAGCCTCTCTATTTAGTAAGTAAATTTGTAATATCCCGTAACAGAGAACATGGTAGACAGATTCAGCTTTATAGATTGATTGCATCATTAACAGTGGAAGGGCTTGTAGACTTCTAGGAAAGCCTAAATGTGTCTCTTGCTTGGTGAGTAATGTACATTTTGTTTTTGTTTTTGTTTTTGTTTTTTCCTATTAGCTATTCTGTCATTGGTTTTATTGACAAAAATAAAGACACTTTATTTCAAGATTTCAAGCGTCTCATGTATAACAGGTAAGATTAAATTTTATTATCTCTATGTTGTTCGTTGACATATACATTGTATAGAATATATGTGCATGATTATATTTTTGTGACAATTTTAAGATTTTCTGAAAAATTTTCTAGTTCTGCTTAATTATACTTAATGAAATAACATGTTAAGGTTATGATTAAGACATCTATAAACTTAGGGCAGGGACCTGCTACTAATATGATTTTCCTTGATTTTCTTTGGGCTGCTTCAGTTTCTCTGTTCACTGTTGCCATCCTTCTGGCACCCCATACCCAGGTAGGCCACTGGTGATGAGAGGATGTCAGATAACCTCTGGCCCAGCCCAAAGCTTTACATACTCAGATCCCACTGTAGTGTCTTTGCCTCTAACATAGAGACCACTCTAATATCAGAGTGCTATCTAGTATCAGTGATGACAGATCCTGAATGGACAGAATCTTTCTCACATTCTAAGAAATGTGAAAAGCTGTGGCAAAGGATAGCTAAGTTCAAACTTAGTATGGACACTTTGGAAAGAAGGCCCATGAAGAAGAAAAGATTCTTAGCCAGCTTCTTTTGATTTAGAGAACTATAGTCATTCATTTATCAAGTCTACTCAGTTGTTCAGTAGACCATTAAAATATGTTAAGTACCTCCTAACCACACAGTCTCCTATGCTCTGGGATACAGCTGTGAAAAAAAAATTCAAAGTTCCTGCCCTCGTGGATCTTTATATTCTAGTGGAGGTGATAGTTAACATACAAGAATAACAGCTAACTTTCAGGTAGTGACACGTGCTTTGAAGAAAAATAAAATAGATAAGAGATTGAAGGGTACAGAATGGAAGGGCAGGGAAGGAATTATAGACACCAGGATCAGAAAAACCTTCTTAAAAGAGGTGACATTTGAGCAGAGACTGAATGAAGTGAGGGAGTGAGCCAAGTACAAGGGGGGAAGTGCATTTCAGGTAGAGAGAACAGCTAGTACCACGGTGCTAAGGCTTGGGTGTATTGAGGACAGCAAGAAGGCCAGTGTGGCTAAAAACAGAGTGAGGGATGGGGAGAGTGACAAGGAATGAATTTAGAGAGGTCAACAGGGGCTGGATTATGAAGAGCCTGTGAGATAAGGTAAGAATGAAATATGAAGGGAAGCCATTGGAATTTATGACATGATGTGATATACATGTTAAAAAAAATCACTAGGGCTACTGTGTAAAACACATACTATTAAGGGCAAAAGTAGAAATGAGGAGACTAGGTAGGAGGCTAGTTTAGTAACCCAGGATAAGACCCCCGGATGAGACCCGGATGGTAGTGACAGAGATGATGAAAAAAAGATTTCCCGATGGATAAGTTGTGTGATGCGAGAGAAAAATAGGAATCAAAGACAATGCCTGAGCGATAGAGAGGGGATGCTTGATGTGGGGAAGACAAGAGGAGGAACTAATTTAGTGGGGGAAATCAAGAGTTTTGTTTTGGATATGTTATATCAGGTGCATATTGGACATCCAGTTGAAAATGCCAAATAGGCGATTATATGTACGCACCTGGAACTCAGGGTGAAAGTGAGGCTAGAGATATAAATTCATTAGTATTTAAAGCCATAAGACTGAATGAGATTATTTAGGGTAAGCACAGATTTAAAAAAGAGAGAGAGAGGAGTTTGAAAGACAAACCCCTGAGACACTCCAATATGTAGAGTCAAGCAAGGAAGGAGGAACTGGTGAAGGAAATTGAGAGCATGCCAGTGAGGTAGGAAGAAAACCAGGAATCTGGTGTCACAGAGGCCAAACCAAAAAAGGAAAAAAATGTGCTTTGAGGAGAAAAAAATTATAAACTGTGTCAAACACTGTCAAAAGCAGAATGATTGCAGGACCAGGATTGACCACCAGAATGGCTAACATGAAAGCCAGTGGGACTCACTCTTGACAAACAATTAAGCATTCTGCTTGATTTCAGTAGAGTCACAAAGACAAATGTGTGATTGAAATGGGCTCAAGAGAATAAAGAAAATGAGAATGTGGAGATACCCTGTTTCAACAGTTCTTTCAAGAAGTTTTGCTATGAAATGCCTCACCTCTGTGGATGTTGAAGGCACCAAGAATGATGATGGAGCTAGCATCACTAGGAAGTTAGAGGCATCAGGATGTGAGAGGGGATCCAAGTAAGAGCTGGTCGTGCAGAAAAGGGACTTTCAGAAAGCAGCTCAATGCTTGCTTTATCAGATAAGGTGCACCCATTTTAAAGGACAACAACAGGGTGTGACATTGCTCTGTGTAGGAAATACCAAAAACTCAAATTAGAAAAATGGCCTCAGTTGCCTGGTGGTAAGGTCAGGGTGTGTTGCCAGGGGAAGGCAGCCAGGCTGTGTACCAAAAAGGCTGCCCAAAGCAGCATGCATTACCTTCGTGACTTTGTCATGGCCCAGAGGTCCAGCTCACTGAGAACAGGTCCACCTTCCAGAGGAGATTCATGTAACGCCAGGCTCACTGGAGCAGTGTTGAAACAAAGCAGCCTGTGGATTTATTTCTAGAGAAAAATCTAACAGTCACCTGGAATGAAATACTTGCGTTGGTATGCAAGCTGTTTTTTTTTTTCCTATTGGAAAACCTACTTGAGAAGTCAATAACAGTGAGAATTCTAGTTTATTAATTGACAGTGAAAAATATTACCCATAGAATTTAGAATGCTTAATTGCTTGGTAAACATGGATTCAGAACAAAGGAACTTAGATAAATTCAACAATTAAAGGCATCAGACTAAGATGAGTCCATTTCACAATAGGCATGGTCTTACCAAAGGTGTAAAAGGTTAACTTACTGTATATATTTCCATAATAGGAAAAGCATTGCCAGTTGGATGGTAAGTCTTGAATTATTTTGGCTAAAACCATCCTCCTAAATGATGTTTGGATAAGCTACCTTTGCCTCTGGACACTTTCAGGGCTTCCGTGGCTACATCGCCTCCCAAAATTTCAGTCCTTTCTTTGTATGTGTTAAAGAGTAATCTTTGGACCTCTAGCTCTGTAGACCTTGAGAGTACACCTGGGTGTATGCATGCACATGCATGTTTGTGTTCGTGTGTGTGTGTGTGTGTAAACAAAAGCGGGGGAGCACTCAGGTAGCTACCAGATGCAGACTTGGATTGTTACTACTCTCATGTTAGCCAGATAAGTTCTGCCTTATCTAATATACATACTGGGTTTCTGGATAAATAACCTTCTCTTTTAAGAAAAATGTTCTTTTAAATATTTGAAAACTATTTTGTTGACATTGCATTCATGACTTACTGGCGTCAAAGTTCTTTCTCTTTAAAATGATTGTATGTGTCAGTTTTGGTTCATTATGTATCAATTCCACTGTTTAATAGAATTATCATCAACATCATTATCATCTTATTTTCTTCACTTTTAACATCCCCCCACCTCCATTTACAAGATAATATGCAAAAATAATCTCTAAATATGGCCAACAGTGAGTAAGGTGATATTTGGAGTAGAAATTGCATAGACCTAAAGTCAGTGATCTTCAATCTTTGCATGCATCAGAATTGTCAAAGTACAGTGCTCTGCTTTTTTGGAAATTTTATTCAGTAGGTGTGAGGAAGGCATCCAGTCCTTATGTACATTAAAGGTTGAGAACCATTGCCTTGAATTCTCTCTCTGCTAAAGATTAAAATGGAAAAGTTAGGGGAAAACAATATACATTCATGTGGTTATTTTTATTGATATGTACATCATTGGGAAATTATAGAATAAGACTATAGAATAATAAAACTAGGTCCACAGGTCACAGTATAGCCGCTTTTGAGAGTAGTTGACACTACTTGCTAGCAGTGGTGGGGTTGGGAGTGTTGCTCTGTCTTCTCTCAAAGACCCAATCAATCTTCTCCTCACCGTTTATCTTCTTTGCTCTTTTGTCATTCATTCTGGAATTTTGAGCCTCTATGTAAAGAAATTTACTAAGTATTTGTGAAACCAATTTAATTTCTCAATTTTATGCCAGAGGAAGAAATGATGGCAGTAGTAAACACAATTAACCAACAATGTCCATATTAAGTCTTTTATCAACCCCAATTTAAAAAAAAAATTAAAAATCTGACAGAAGAAATTTTCAGGAAGCAAGCAAAACAAAGTTCTAAGTACTCTAAAATCAAAAGCTCCCAAAATGAAACAAGAAGAAAATCAGAATTGAAACCACCACTCAGGTTTTAAAAATATCTCACAAAGCCAAATAATGAATATATAATTTTTAGCATGAAAACTTGCCTGAAGTACACTTTAAGAATTAGATTGCAACAGTCTTAGTTTCACATCAGTAAAATATTGTAACTGCCAAGGTTACCTATAAATGTGTTCATAAATTCAACTGCAGTCAAGGGATTTACTAGATGACAGTGTAAAACTTATTATTTCATATTTCCATCTGTATGTTTAGAAAGACCTGGCTTTTGTAGTGTAAACTATTCTGTATGAATATTTTGTTCAGTCAAAAGATACTTTTACTTTCACATTTTCTGCTGTAACATTCAGCATTGTTTTCCTACTAGCTGTTTGTCCTCATTCTAACTATCACCCAAAACCATTTTGTTTTATATATTTATTATAAGAGCCATGTTAACCATTTGAGGGTCCTGGGTCATAATAATATAGATGTCTTTATAAAGTCACTTTAAAGAAGTTTAAAGAATTTTTTAAATGTAAGATAGTTTGGACTCATCTTCTCCATTTCTGATGTAGTATCTGTCCTTACACTTTTAGCAGAATTTTCTGGGTGGAATCCTTTTTCCAGTTAGGCCTGGTGAGTTCAGTCTGCCATCCAGTTGTGCCTCCCAGGATACAGTTTAGCAGGATTGCTTAGCAATTCTTTTTCAGCTTATTTGAATGTAATATTTGAATTGCTCTTTCTGTGCTTTTCAGTACAAATCCCGTGCTGAAGAAAATGTGGCCCGAAGGCAAGCTGAGCATTACTGAGGTGACCAAGCGACCTCTGACTGCCGCCACCTTATTTAAGAACTCTATGATTGCTTTAGTAGACAACCTTGCATCAAAGGTAATTATTTTCTTTTCTAAATATTCATGTTAATTCCTAGATTCTCTCTTGGTATATGTTATAGAGAATGTATGTGTGATTTGCTATTTAGATAATTATAGTAAATCAAATTGAAGAATATATATTTAAAATAAATGTTATAATAGAATTTTTATTCTGCCCCCCTCCACCTTTTTTTTTAACATGACTGGGTGGAACAGTTGTTTGTGTCCCAGATGAAGTGCTTTTCTTAAATTTGGGCTTTTTATCCTAGCATTGTTGTCAAAGGAAACGTCTTAGTGATATCGTTAAAATATATATAAAATGTGTGTGTGTGCATACATACATATTTAACTATAAAGTATAGCATGTGCCTGACAAAAACGAACTTCAGCCTGTGCTAAAGATAAAGCCTGGCTTTAAAAATATCATGAATTAAATTGTAATACAGCATCCATATATTGTCTGAATACATAATGACCAGCTAGCATTTTAAGAGGAAGTTTAGTATTTAAGTATTGTCCTTAGGCTACTTGAAAGAATTGAAATTAAAAGGTGTATTATTGACAATTATTTCTACTTTTTATTGCTCCTTTGAAATCCAGTACTGTTTGATAACTTTAGTCTGGTTTTTTTTTTCTTAATGAACAGATTTCTACTCTTAACTGCTGCTGCTGACAACTTTGATAAATTACACAGCATTCTGAAGTTCATTATTTTTAGTTCCTTCATTTTTATCTTTCTCTTCGGTGCTTTTCCTGTGTATTTTATTTTTTATTGTTATGTTGTTGTTTTTTTTTAATCAACTTCCTCTCCAAGAATTTAAATCTATTCTGTTTCTGGTTACTTCTCTGTGGATGAATTTGGTAAATGCCACAAGAAGACATCTGCTTAGTAGCTTTCTGTTTCTTTTCATCAGGATTCTTTGGCCCCAAGTAACAACAAATAAGCACAATTTTTTGGTTGGTTTAATTAAACCTCCAGAAAGGAAGTGGATAACACTGCCTGAACCGAAAGACTAGAATTCATTAGAACTCTTCCTCTTGCTTCTCATCTTTTCTCTGCTTGTCAACTTTAGCCCGCCTCGTCTAGCAAGAAGGAATGTGGACCAAGAAGGAAGGCATGTGACACAAGAAATAGAGTTGTACACAGAATATATTAACTTTATTTAATTAGAAAAGGATCACTTCCCTAAAATTGGTAGTTAAATGTGCATTTTTTAGAAATAAAAATTTTAGAACCATGTATAACTTCTGTATTAGGGATTGCATACAGCCACTAATAAAGGAGACTCCCAAATCAGTAGCTTAAGCAGAAGAAAGTATCACAGGACTGGTATAACAGCTCTACAGTTATTAGGGACTCACATACCTTCTGCCTTTCTGCTTCACCATTCTAGTGCTTGGCTTCCATTTTCCTGGTCCAAGATGGCAGCTGGAGTTTCTTTTCTTTTAAAGAGATCCCTTGGAACTCTCTCACACAGCACTTCAGCTACATCTCATTTGCTATGCTTAGATGCCAAGGAAGTTGGGAAGTGCGTTTTCATTCTGTTCAGCAATGTACCCAGATAAAAATAAATACTCGGTTTCAAAGTAGGAAAAATATACTGGATATGTGGTAGGCAAATAACCCAGTAGTCTCTGCTACAGCTTTCTAATCTGTGTTCTTATAGAGGTGAGGGAATGAGGGAGAGAGCAGGGATAAGCAAAAGAATATAGACAATTTATCAGGCAGGAAGATGGGTAGGGCAGAAACAAAGAAAGAATGTTAATTACTTTTAGAAAGTACATAATAATGTAATAGAAATAAATCTAAATAATTGGTACTCACTATAAGTGTATTGACTAAATAGACTAGATAGGTGGAAAATCCAGGCATATGCTGCTTATAGGAGATACCTAATTAACACTAGGCAGAAAAAAAATTATAAACAAAGAGGTAAAGACATATCAAGCTCCTCCCCCCAAAACTGGTTAAAAGCTATATTAATGTAAGAGAAAGTAGAATTTAAGAAAAAAGATATTAATACAGGTAAAGAGACTAATGATACAATGAAAATGCCCAAGAAAGTAATGCCATTTTGAACTAGGTATCTAACAATATAGCCATGATTGTACATCAACCCTGTAAAGCAAAAAAAGAACCCGAAAATTTTTAAAGGGAAAATTGACAAGGCCACAGTCCTAGTGGGAGATTTTAAACCAACTCTACCAGACATTGATAGATCAAGCAGACAAAAAACTTTAGTAAGAATGCAGAAGCTTTGAAAACCAAATTTAAACTTTTATCTAATAGATCAAAATAACTCTGTACCCAGAGATTAGGAAATACATATTCCTTTCAAGTATACTTAGAACATTTACAAGAATTGACCCCATGCTAGATCACAAAGGAAGTCTTAACCATTTTAAGAAATGTATATACAGCTACATTCTCCATCCTCAGCAAGTGAAATAAAAATCGGCATTAAAAAATTTTTATAAAGGTGTTTGGGAACTTAAATGTTCCCCTAAATAACTCACAGTTGGAAGAGGAAATCACAATGGAAATTACAAAATATCTAGAACTGCATGACAAAGAATTTATCAAAATTTGTAGGATACTGCTAAAGGGGTCTACTCGTAATATCTTTATTTAAAAAAAAAGAAGACGACTAAAAATAAATAAGTTTTCAACTCAAGAAGCCAGGAAAGGAACTCCAAAGAAAATTTAAAGAAATAAGTAAGAAAGTAATTTTTAAATAGCAGAAATTTAAACTAATAAATCAAAAATTAATCAAAAAACAGACCTTTAATAAAACTGATTTTAAAAAAATAAAAAACAATGAAGATACAGCTTAATATAGAGATTTTTAAAGCCTCAAAATATTAGGAACAACTGTGTGTCAATGAATTTGAAAAATTAATAGTATTCTAGAAAAATGTGCTATCAAATTAACTCAAGAAGAAATAGAAAACCTGAATAAATCAGTAACCTTAAAGATTCTGTATCGGGAGCTTCTGTCCCTGTGGAGTCAAGGGTGCATTACCTTCCCAGTACATCAGTATGTTTGCCAACCAGGAAGCTCATCGGAATCTTGGTGTCCTGAGCTGCTTTATCAGAGCCTCATTGCGCCAAGCATGATTGATTCAATCTCCAGCCCCCTATCTTCCCCGCCCCAGAGTTCAGGTATCTGAAAGTTCCAGCCCTGCAGTCATGTAGAGGGTTTTTCTGGTGCCTAGCCTACATCCTGAAGCTATCTAGGGACTGGGCATGAGGCAACTCATTAGCATAACAAAGATATTCCTATCACTGAGAAAATTCTGAAGGTACCAGGGACAAAGACCAGAGAGAGAGCATGTGAGCACGCACACAAGATTTTTTTATTATTATTATACCACAGCCTCTCAATAATATCCTTGTCCTAATTCCCAGAACCTGTGAACATGTTGTTACATGACAGGAGGAATTAAGGTTGCCAGTCAACTGACCTTAAAATAAATCCTGCATTATTCAGGTAGACCTAGTGTAAATATGGGAGTCTTTCAAATGGAAAGAGAGAGACAGAAAGGGTGAGAACCAGAGAGATGACATCATGAGAAAGATTCAACTGGCTGGCTTTGAAAATGGAAGGAGATCACAAGCCAACGGATCTGAGCAGCCTCTAGAAGCTGGAAAAAATAAGAACATGGGGTTCCAGAAAATAACACCTCTGCTGACACCTTGAATTTTAACCTAGTGAGATTCATTTAAAACTGTTGATCTCCAGAACTGTATGAGAACAAATTCGTTTTGTTTTAAGCTGCTAAATTTGTGATAATGTGCTACAGCAGCAGTAAGAAACTAATAGAGCAGGGCTTAGGAAAAGAAAGAAAATGACATTACTTTTCATCATGGAAGGCAGCGTGAAAAATATATACTTGGAGCGTCCTATTTAGATGTAAACCATTCTGTTCAAAATGCAAGTACATTAACCTTCTTCAAATCTCTCCTACTTCTTAAATTATTTACTACTCTTTTACTTCTTGCTCTCTGCAGCTCAAAACTGCTCAGTTTAACTAGAGGGCTCTATCACTTAAAGTGTATCTGGTCTGACAAATAATAGGTTCAGAGAATGGAAAGTAACTCTTTACACTGATGGGTAGGATACATTGACCTCATTGATTCATCCAGTGATAATTATCTTCAGTGTACCAGGTCTATGCCAAGCACAGTTTTATATTTAGAAGGAGTTATGATCGAATGCATGGTACAAAATGTAATTGGCACAGAGGGAAGGCTTCTTTGCTAGGCTCTTTCATAGAGTCACTGATGCCTATGGGTAGTTTTGTAACTTTTCTACTAATATACTCAGAAATTTTAAGTATAAAATGTATTTATAAATCTTAATCTCTTTTGCAAAAACACAAACTAATGTAATAATAACTATCATAATAATAATGGCTGACACTTATGGAGCACTTACTATGTACCAGGGCCGTGCTTAACATTTTACATTCTTCCCTGCAGCTCCTTTTTCCTACTGTTCTTGCCTCTTTCTATTAAATCCTCTTTCTATTAAATTATTCCTTCTGTTTCTTTTTAACTGTGTTTTCATAAATATACAAAAACTCAATTTTTACATGTCTCATTTATTTGCTCCCCAGTTTTATCTCCTTTCTACTATTATTCCTGATGAGTCCTAAAATACAATAAAACAAAATTTTAGCTGAGTGCATGACCACTTCCAACCTTGAATTGAAGGGAAAGAAAGAATAACTACTTTATTCACAAGTATATGCCTGAGAAATTAGAGGCACAGAGATCGATTAGTTGACACTAATTTCATGTTAGTATATCCTTAGATTTTTCTCCAGTGAAACTTATCATTTGCTGATTTATATTTTTAGGAACCATATTATGTACGTTGCATCAAACCCAATGACAAGAAATCCCCACAGATATTTGATGATGAACGCTGCCGGCATCAAGTAGAGTATCTTGGACTGTTGGAAAACGTTAGGGTGCGACGGGCAGGATTTGCCTTCCGCCAGACATACGAGAAGTTCCTTCACAGGTGAGAATAGACTAAACAAAGAAACCTGATAGTACAGTGAGAATTACGAAGCCTTCCCCATGTCTGACAATGCCTCAGCACCTATTAGACGTGCTGAATATTTATTTAATGAACAAAAGAGTGAGGAAACCGCAAATATGACAGAGTTCCCCAGAATTAGCAGAGGTAGCCTTGAGTTCATGGTTTATTGACCATTGGAGAAAAATTTATTCTTTGTGAGGAAATGCGGGCATCGTAGTTCAGTAGAAACAACAAGGATTTGAAGTCACATCTGGAATCCTGGCTATGTCACTCATTTGCTGTATAATCTTGGGCCAAAAATTTAATTTCTTTGATTCTGTTTCTATATCTGTAAAATGAGTTTAGTACACCTACTTCATAAGGCTCTCGTTGTGAGGTCTAAATTAGCCTAAGTTAAAAGCCTAGGTGCCTGGAACATAACAGTTGTTAAGTTAATGCTGCTTATCGTTACTGATATTATTAATTACAGTAGAAACTTGGACAATAAAAAGTTAGGGGCCCTAACCACTCACAGTTGAAAATTTGTGTATAACTTTGACTCTCCAAAAACTTAACTACTAATAGCCTTACCAATAACATGAATAATAGATTAATACATATTTTGTATGTCGTATGTGTTTGTATACTGTGTTCTAACAGTAAAGTAAGTTAAAGAAAAAATACATTTACAGCATTTATTGGAAAAAAGTCTGCATGCAAATGGACCCAGTTCAAACCCATGTTGTTTAAGTGTCAACTGTATAGTAATAAAATATTAAATAATTATGGAGGTCCCAAAATTAGTCTGCTTGGCTTGAATCCTGGCTTTGCCATTTCATAACTTTGTAACCTTGGGCAAATCACATAACTTTTCCATGCCTCAGTTTCCTCATTTTAAAATGGGGATAATAATAGTAACTGCTTTGTAGGTTTGCTGGAGGATTAAATGAGATAATATATAATGAGCACTTAAAATAGTACCTAGTATATATTAATCACTCAATTAATGTAAGATATTGCTATTTATTGTTTTGTTGTGATAATGATAGTGGCAACTGGGAGTTATAAGAATAATGTTTAAAATTCTATCTGTATTTATTTTAAAATATTTATTGAACATTTCCTGTATTCTACACTACAGATTCAAATAAATAGATAGATAGATAGATAGATAGATAGATAGATAAATAAATAAATAAATAAATAAATAAATAAATAAATAAATAAATAAATAAATAAAATAATGGATGATAATAAGAGTCTCTGAGGAGATAATAATGAAAGGAAGTAACCGGCCATTCAAAGATCAGAGAAAAGAACAGGAGGGGCAAAAGGAATAGCAAGGAAAAATGTGGCATTCTATATACTAAATGTTATCCAGTGTGGTTGGAGGATGCTCAGTGACAGGAAAGTTGTGTGAAATGAGATCAGAGAGGTGGAGAAGGACCAGATCATGTTGAACTTTGTAATCAAGACTAAATTATTTAAATTTTCATTAAATTGGTGGATTTTAAGCAGGGAGCAACACAATCTTATGGATGTTTTAAGAGATCACAGTGGTTGCTATGTGAATAGGAAACAAGATGACATTCAGGGATGCCATTGCAGGAGTCCAGGAGAGATAGCTTAATGATAGTGTTTTGAATAAGGGGTTATTATAGATCCTAGAAAATAGACAAATTCAGGATATGTTTTGGTGGGGAGGACAAGACTTGAAGGATTGGCTAGATAAGAGGGGAATTGAGAGGAATGAAGGATCTTGACGTAGATTTTGGCTTGAGCATCCAGTAAGCATGATATCATTTGCTGAGATAAGGAATATTGGGTAAGAGAAATAGGAAGAGGGCATGGAACAGGGGCAAAGATGGAATCAAGATTTATTCTTGATTGTGTTAAGTTTGAAATGTCTACTAAACATCTAGGTAGAAATACTAAGTAAGCTATTATCAGGTATACATATCTGGAGTTACAGGAAGAAGTACAGGCTGGATATAGATGATATGTAAAGTCTTAGAACTAGATAAAGAAGAAGAGGAAGTCCATGCCAACATTTAGATTTGTGGTCTGATGTGAAGGAACCAGCAAAGAGACAGAAGCAGCAAACAGTGAAGTGGAAGAAACACCAGAAAAGAGTTATGTTGCAGAAGTCAAGAGAAGAGGCATTTCAAGAAGAAAAGTACAGATACTATATCAAATGTTGCTGTGCAATCAAGTAAGATAAAAGTTGAAGATTAACTGTTAGATTTGGCAACGTAGAAGTCAAAGGAAAAAGAGCTGGGCAGAGCCCAATATGAGCAGGATGGGAAAGTGAAGTAAGAAGCTGGATGCCTATAGACAACTCAAGAATTTGTGCTGTGAATAAGAGCAGAGAAAAATGGAAGCAGCACTGGAAATGCCAGAAAATGTTCGTATGCAGGTGGGGATGATTCAGAACAGAGGGAGAAACCAGTGATGAAGGAGGGAGGGAGGTAATTGTAATAATAACATCCTTAAGAAGGTGAGGGATGGAATCCAAAGCAAAAGTTCGAAGGTTTGTCAGGCTAGGAGCAGAGACACTCCACCCATAGCAACAGGACAAAGCCAGATAATGTATGTACAGATGCAAGAAGGCTCAAGGTCAGCTGATGGCAAAGAAGAAGATGTTTTTATCTGATTAATTCTATTTCCTCAATATAGTATAAGGCAAGGTCATGAGCTGAGAGGTAGGATTAGGAGAGGTGGTATAAGAGGTTTGAGGGGAAATGAGAATATTCATTTTAAAGAGTGAGAAAGTGTAGATTTGTATAGTAAGATTGCTGCCAGGAAGATCTGTGTGCCCATTTGAGATTTGAGGTTATTAAATGTATGGTGAGACCACTCAGCATCATCTGTTTTTCCCCAGCAGTGTTCAACTACTGTGTATAGAAGTGAAAGGGAGTACACTAAATGGAGACTCTTGGAATGAATAAACTTTATAGCATAAATGCCTGGAAAATTGAAATTTAATTTCATTTTGATCAAAAGGTTATATTCAAAAAAGACTTTTTCCTTATTAAAATCTCACTATTCTTTAAATTTTTTTATTGAAGCTATATATTAGGAATGCTTTCACAAGTAGAGATGTGTTCATTCTGAGTCTTGATTTCAAACAGTATCAAGTTATAATAATGGAAAGATTGCTAGTTTCTTGTTATTGCTCTTAGAACTCTACCAGTTGCTCAATCACAGAATTTGTTTTTGTGTTGTCATCTATAAAAAATCAGCAGAAGTTAAATATTAGAACAAGCAGGGTGGGAATGGGTAACTATAGGATCAGGCTAAATTAAAAGTATATTTATCTAAAATATACACTTATCTAACTAAAAATGTATCATCATGAGACAAAGTGGAAGCCATGGAGAATAGTTGAAAAGTAAGACAATAAGCAAGCTTGATTTGGGGAGGGAGACAAAGAATTTTGCAAATGCATACCTTTACCTGCTTTTAACCTGTTTCAGACCTATTTTACTTTCAACTCAGAATGTTTTTGGCATGGACAACATGCTATAAGGATTGGGTTATGTTTCTTAATACTCATTGTAACAACAAAAGAGAACAGATTAAAAAGAACCAGTGAATTTTAAATGTGGTGGTCTTAGTTGTGCAAGCTTAAATTTCCCAGTCCCACTCCAGAACATACCCATGTAATATAAAATGTGTATATTTTAAACCAAGTAAATGCACACTGTGGAATCAAAAGGAGAGTCACTCCTAATATGATACAAGGCAGATAAGGAAGATGCAGAAGTAAGCCAGGGTTGCAGTTTTAAGGAAGGACTCCCTTGTGAGGCTCGAACTGCCATTCAGGAAGCCATCCCAGCTGTTGTGCTGGAGTTCACCACAGCCGTAGCACCACAAGGTTGCCATAATGGCCAGGACAAGTAACCACCTAAGCATCTGCAGGAGAAGCATCATAGGCATAATGGCCAAGGCCCAGGAAGCAAAGATAGCCACCTTATTAGAGGCCAACAAAGGCCCACATATACACATAGCTGGATGTACACATGTTCCAGGTCCCATAACCAAGTACTGGTGGAGCTGTATTTGAACTCAGGCCATTGGCTTCTGAGCCTACAATTTAACACTGCATTGCATCACAACTGAATATATGGCTTTCAAGTCAAAGGAGAAAATAAAATGGAATAAAGAAAAGTCAGTCCATCCAAGAGAAAACAGGGTGAAAATCACCAATCAGAAAGCACACCTGACAGAAAATATAAAATAAGAAGTTAAAAAAAATTGAAACATGTTAATAATCACAATAAATGTTTTAAATTACCCTAAAAGACAGAATAGTGAAAAGACTGAAGTCAGTCTAACTACTGATTATTTAAGACTTGCCCCTCCCTAGAATCACCTGGGAAGTATGTTGGATAAGTTGGTGAGATACGCATCTGGGTAAACTACCTATTGCTACTCTACAGACCGTGTTTATCTTCTGCTTTTCATAAAATGAGTTTGTCCAAATTGAGAAATTGACATTTTACTTTATTTGTCATACTAAACAACCTAATTAACAGCAGGACATGGGGTGGAATAAAAGGTGTGTGGGACATGAGCCTAATGTTTCCAGTGATGGCAGGAGAAAAAGTACCATTTTCTACCCTGAAATTTTGCTCTGCAGATTTTTTATGTAAGCTAGTTGAACCTAAATTTTTACGTGCCACCTTTTTTAATTTTCATTCTTTTATTGCAAGAGAGAGAGAGAAGGATTTTAAGAACTTTAAAAGCTGCTAGTCTTTCAGGGAGGTAAAACTAGTTGTCGGAAAGCAGATAAATTCATCATCTTAATTGGCAAGTTCAGGATGCTGGTTTGCTGAGGTCGTGCCCCTTAACCATCTTGAAGAAAGGAAGAACGCCTTTACCCAATGTGTTAGCTGTGCAGTGTGACAATAGAATGGCCAAACTTCAAATATACACCATTTTCTGCAGTATGCCTAAACTTCAGATATATACCATTACTATATTATGATATATATATTAATATATTTATATAAAATTTTATATGTATACAAAATTTTTATGTATTTATCTACTTATAAATTGTTATATATTTATATAAAAATATATTAATATATAATATGTAAGTAATATATTACTATATTATGGCCCAAATGTTGACTCTTACTCTTGTTATTTAACAAATTTGGAAGGTTTTTTTATTTTGTTTCCTTTTTCACATGACATGTGTAATAGTATCTCTCTCTTCATATTAGAATTCTGTCATTTTGTTTCTCTTTGTCTCTGTGGCAAGCAAGTAGGCCTTTAAATGTATTTTCTTCAATTCTTTCATTCAACAAATATCTATTTCCTCATTGCATGGCAGGCAACATAATATATAGCAGGGAACAAAACAAAGTCCCTGCTTTCATGGAACCCACAGACTAGTGAGGGAAACTGACATTTAACAGATAAACCCATACACTAAAAAAAGAACCTGACATTAAAAAGATAAATCCACAAATCAATATGATTACGAATTATGATGAATAGTATTAGGAAAAAACTCAGCTGGCTGCCTTAAAGAAGAAAAATGGGTGTGAGCTTTGATGATTGATGAAGGAAAATCAAGAAAAGACTAAAAGATGACAAGGGGTCAGCTTTTCAATGAATAGATTTTAAAGCAGTCCAGGCAATGGGAACAGAATATGCAAAGTCTCTAAAGCAAGAAAGAGGCAACACACATTATAGGATCCTAAAGAAGACCAATGTGATTGGTGTATAGTAATGAAGGACGAGAGCAGTAAAAGATAAAAATGAAGTGAAGCTTTTTAGAAAAGTACTTCTGCAGAAGGGATTGGAAAGGAAGTAGAAAACCATCAGGAGTCTATGGTAGTAAACATGATGGTGGCTTGGATTAGGATTGTGGTAGTAAAGGTGAGACTAGTTTAATTTTAAATATATTTTGGAGGTAAAGCCAGTAGGACTTGATGATGGATGAGGAGGAATGACAGAGAAGAGAGGATCAAATATGATTCCCAGACTTTTGGCTTTAGTAACTGAGAGCATTAAGGTGGCAAAGACTGAAGGGGAAGGTTAAGATGCCTTCAGGGTCTATGTAGGTGTTAGATATATGAGTCTAGAGCTCAGAACTGGGGTGGGGGATAGGGATAATAAATTCATGCATTGAAAAAGAAAGAGGATGGAATAGATGAGGTAATGTGGGGAAGGGTACACATAGAGAGAAGAGAGCCTGATATGAGTGAGCCCTGGGGAGCGCCAACATTTAGTGGTCTAGTAATGAAGGAACAGTAGCCAGAAAATGAGATTGAGGAAAAAAAAATCCAAAGAGACTAAAGAAAGTCAGTGAAAACATGCTGTTATGGGAGCTAAGATGAAAGCTGGGAAAAAAGAGAAATGTCAAGAAGAAGGGGTCAGATGCCACTTGTTATCTTAACCAGAAATGTGTAAAACCATATGAGGAAAACTTAAAGACTCCTAAAGACACAAAAGGAGACTTGAAAAAGATAGATATCATTTGTTATGTGAAAGGCAAGTCAAAATCATGGATAAATGTAATTAATTTAATGTGAGAATCTAGTAGTAATACCAGCAAGGATTTGTTTTTTGTTTTGTTTTGTTTTGTTTTGTGATTGTTTTTTCTTGGAATAATGTAAGTTGATTTTAAAGTTTATATGGAAAAATACATATGCAAGTATAACTACAAAAAAACCTGTAAAAAAGAATTGGGAGAGACTACCAGATGTTAAAATATACTTGTACCATGTATAATTAAAACCATGTGGTACTGATGCACAGATAGACAGTACAGTGAAACAGACCAAGAAACCCAGAAATGAACTGGCATACATATGAAAATTTAGTATGTGATAAAAAATGGCAAATTGAATCTTAGAAAGGAAGGACTTTTTGGTAGGTAGTGTTGGAAATAGCCTTTTGGCAAAGGTAAAATTGGATTTATACCTCATACCATATATCAAAACTCCAAATGGATATAAACTCCAAATGGATTAGGGATCTAAATGTTAAAAAATAAAAACATGCAAATACTAGAAGAACACACAGGTGAGTTCTCTGTAACCTGATGTGAGGGAAGCTTTTCTCACGACTTAAAATTCAGATGCAATATATGAACAACAATACATGTACTGAAAAACTTTGCACCGGGCAGCGGGTGCGGGATGGGGAAGCACTGTGGTAGGCAGCCTTCTAGGCTGGTCTCAGTGAACCCCACCTCCTGGTATTCACCTTGTATAATCTTCCTCCTGGGAGTCTAGTTATTTGCTTTAACAAAATGGAATATGGCAAAAGTAGTGAGTTATCACTTGTGAGGTTAGGCTTCAAAAGGCTGTGACTCCATGGCTTCTGTATTACACTCCCAGTCTCATGAACCTGGTGTGTAGTGAACTGCCCTGTGCGAGGCATACATGGCGGAGAATTGTTGGCTGCTTGTATGTAGCAAGACAATAGATTTTTGTGAATTCATTTTATATGCAGAACACTGCTTAGTTTTCTTTTAGTGGTAATAGTTTATCTGACAATCTGCTTGATTTTCTTTGAAGCAAGTATATTGTTCATAAGTATTGTTAGTTTTGTGTTTTCTGCAATCGCTTACCGGTTTGTTTATTGGTTTCTTTATACTGACTAGAAAACCCATGATAGGAGCATCCTTGTTTTTTTTCTGTTTGTAAAGTGAATGCCTCTTTACAAATGATATTTACTGTAAGTTTTTAGCAAATAGCATTTATTACGTTAAGAAAGTACCCTTCTATCCCTAATTTAGTAAGAGTTGTTACCATAAAAGAGTGTTGTATCTTATTGAAGACTTTTTCTACATCTTACATCAGGCTGTGAAATTGATTTCTATTCCTAGTTTACTAAAAAGTTTTTTTTGTCTTCCTATGAAGCATTTTGAATTTTATGGAATAGTTTTGTTTTTTTTTTTTTTTGTATCTACTGAGACTATCTGGTTTTTCTCCCTTAATCTGTGCCCTGTTCTTTTTTTACCCAGGTATAAGATGATCTCCGAATTCACCTGGCCCAACCATGACCTCCCATCAGACAAAGAGGCTGTCAAGAAACTGATTGAACATTGTGGTTTTCAGGACGATGTAGCTTATGGGAAAACCAAAATTTTCATTAGAACACCCCGAACATTGTTTACTTTGGAAGAACTTCGTGCACAGATGCTTGTAAGGATCGTACTCTTTCTACAAAAGGTAATTTTATATTTTATAGAAATGAATAAGGCCTTGGTTTTATGTTTTTAAAATTTTGTTGAATGGGGTTTTTTATTCAAAAAAGTTCACAATGGTAGTTTTTATAATATGCTTTGTGGAAGAGGATCTTTCATTTCAACATAAACAAATTCTCCAATATTTTGCCTTACATTTTGCTCTTTAAAATTTTGTTTGAGAGCTTTCCTTGTGTCTAGGTCACAATGGTACTATCCTATATTTTCTTCTATGAACTGTATAGTTTTATTTTTCACATTTAGGCCTTAAATCCATTTATAATCTGTCTGTGTATGTGGTTTTATATAGAAGTCCAGTTTCATTTTCTTCTATATGGTGAGCTCAAGTTTTCTCTATACCATGTACTAAACAATCTGTTCTTTTCCCATTGATTTTTTTTTAAATGTGTTAAATATATATAGTCTGTTTCTGAGTGCTCTATTCTGTTCCATTTTTATACCATCCTGTTGCTGTACCAATGCCACACGGTTTTTATTATAGTATGTCTTAGTATGTGGTAGGATAAATCCATCTTCTCTACTTTTTTTTATTCAGGTTGATTAACCTATACATTAGACCTTTATTCTTCAATATAAATTTTAATATATGTTTATTGTGTTCATTAAATTCAACTGTACTTTTTATTAAGATTACATTGAATTTATAGATTAATTTGAAAGGATTAACATTTTTACAATATTAAATCATCTTAAGAATATAGAATAGCTTATGTAAATCATTTCCTTGACCTTTAGACTTAGAGACGCCATGTGAATTCACAGTTAAATCCTAGATATTTTATTGTTTTTGTTACTATTGTGAATTTTTTATTATATTTTCTACGTGGCAGGGTTGGTACAGAGAAGTAATATTGGGTTATGCTGGTTTATCTGAATCTATAATTAAACCTTTCTTGATTTATATTCATTGATTCTGTTAGTTTTTCTGGGTAAATGATTCTATCATCTGCAAATAATGAAAGTTTTCTCTTCCCAGTTGCCAAGGTGTTTCTAAGTGTTGTCCTCTCATTTGTTTGCCTAGAACTCAGAAAGCTTTTGGAGTGAAATACTAAATTCTGTTGCATCCTAAAACACTTTCTTTTTATTAATTGTGTTTTTATATTGCTTTTATTCTGTTCTGTTTTCTTTCTCTAGACAGCTGTCTGTCATAGTAAACTATTTTCATACATCTGTTCTACAGTATTTACCAGAGGTGTTTTCATTGTTGTTGTATTGCAGATCTGTTACTTTTTCTTCTTTATACCTATCCAAGAAATTGACTTAGGCCCAAGCTTTGTCCCTGAACCAGGGAGACCATAGCTCTCACTTTACTTGGGACAGTTTTAGTTTATGACTCTTGTCATATTAGTAGTAACTATTAGTAGTACCCCTTTCCTCTCAAAAGTGTTCCAGTATGGATAATAAACTGTAGAGTCACCCTGCCCTGAACTCAGTTTCTGTCTGGTTGGTGGCTGATAGAATCCTCTTAAATCTACAGTTTATTCACGTCTTTCACACATGTCAGTGTCCCACAGACTTCAGTCTGTTGCAGCTCTGCTAGCCATAGATAGGACCTACTCTTCCCCCTCCCAGCCCTAGAGCCCAATACTTACATAAAAAGTTATCATTCCAGGTATACACTCCTACTAGAGCTCTTCATTTCTCAGTCTTCTTTACAGCACCTCTGCTTTCTTTCTACCTAGGAAAGAGAAATTTTAAGAAAAGGGATTGCTGCTTCAAAAACCCTCATCATGTCATGGAGAGAAAGCTGTCCAGTCTTGTCTGTGATGTAGATCTTGCATTTCTTAATTATAAGGCAATAGAGAGGGAATAAGGATCTTCCTCCCAACTCTCAGACAGACTATTCTGGGATTTAATATATGTGAGATACTTAGTATGTTCTTTAGACAACTCCACATAAAATTGGTGGAAATTTCTTCCAGCCTCTGGGAATAGGCCATTGGTCACCTAACTCCATGTGATGTGTGTACCCTTACAGAGATTTAACAAGAAGTTAAGAGAGGTAGCATCGGGAATGCTGCATCAACAATCAATCTTTATTTCCTTTTTTAAATTAAAAAAATAGTTTTATTTTCTGCTCATATAATTAAAGTATGCTCATTGTAAAAACAAGTTCACACCATACAGGAAAATATAAAGGAAATTATGGAAAATCACCATCCGGAGGTAACACCATTAACACAGTGGTATCTGGTATCCTTCTATGCATGTGTGCAATTATATATACTATACTATAAATGAGATTATAGTCCATATGGGATATTTTCTATGATTTTTTATAGGTACGTTTCTCTTTTTTCTATAATATTTTATTAGTGTTTTTCCCACATTTACCTTCTCTACCCATATCTTCCTTTACCTCCTGTGTCAGGGTCCCCAAGACCACCTCCAGTTTCACTGATTCACTACAAGGACTCATAGGACTCTCATGAGTAAAATTTATTACACCAAAAGGATACAAAGCAAAATCAGCAAAGATAAAGGGCATGTGGGGTGAAAGGTAGAGGAAACCAGGAGCAAGCTTCCAAGAGCCTTCTCCCAGTGGAGCTGCCCAGGACACACTTAATTCCTCCAGCAATGAATTATGACATGTGCCAAGGGAAGCTCATGAGAGATTCAGTGCCCCAAGTTTTTATTGGAGGCTGGTCCTGTAGGCACTCTCTGCCTAGCATGTACCAAAATTCCAGACTCGCAGAAGAAAATCAGGTGTTTGGCATAAACCACATTGTTTGTATAAGCAGTTTAAGCACATTGAACCACTCTCTTTAGAGAAAGTTTTATATCAGTGTGGGGAACTGTTTACTAGCCAAGTTCCCAGATACCAGCCAAGGGCCAGCCAACCTTGCATGCAGGCCTAAGGATAGCAGTCTCAGGCCTGCGCTATTAACTCTTTTCTGGACACCTTCCCACAACAATCTTTCCATAATGTTAGTAGACTTTCTCATACATATAGCCTTCCATACTGGTGCCTTCATTTCCATGCACTGGATTCCTAGGAGCAAAATTATTGATTAAAATTTATATGTTTGTAATCATAATAGGTATTAACAGTTTATTCTTTTAAGATCAATCAGTTTTGGAGGTTCTGGTTTTAGTCAACATCCTGATTCTGCCTCTTCCAGCTTGCCATTAAATCTTTATTAAGACACAGAAAAGGTATAAAAATACACTAAAAGCGAAGTTCTCAAATGTTAAAACCTATTATGCTGTACCATAATAAACTCAGTATGTTATTGGCCTAGGGATTGGCTATGGAATAAAATAGTGAGTCCTGAAATAGATTTAAGCATTTATGGGAATTTATTAGTAGACAAAGGTAGAATTTCAATTTGGCTGGGAGAGGCGGCGAGAATTTTTTATTAAACAGTATTAGAACAATTGGTTATTTACCTGTAACAAAACAGTGTTTTGTGTACAAAAATAAATCCCAGACCTATAAATTTTTTTGAAGAAATCTAAACGTTTTAAAGACAATATTTCATTATAGTAAGTGAAAAATTTCACTTTGAAGAGTATTCCATGAACTGAGTCAAATAACAAATGATGGCTCAGAAAAAAGTAATTGCAATACATGAAGTTAATATATATTATATACAACTAGCTCCCACAGATTCAGAAGGAAAAGACAAACAACCCAATAGAAAAATGGGTCAAAAATATGGAAAACAAATAACAGACAAGGCAATCCAAAAAATCAATAAATACCTGCTCACTAGTAGTCACAGATATGAAAGTGTTGGCTTTAAAAGGTGGCACTTTTCAAATTTTCTATCGTCATTATCACATGGCTTCCAGAAAAATTGTACCAATTTATGCTCCCATCAACTAATGCGTGAGAGAGCTTATCTCATTGAAGCACTGGATATTTTTATTATTCTAAGCACCCTTTCTGAATTGACCTAAAGCCTGAATGTTTTGCCTGGACATTGAAAAATTGAAAAAATATATAAAAAGCTCCAGTTGTAGTCTACACATCTTTGCATCATTAAATTAAAAGAAACGAATTGGTGTAGCTAAGGGCATTCTTCTCTTCCTTCCATAATTGCTTCATTTATCCACATACCATCTGCATTTGAGATTGTGTGTGTGTTTCTTATGTCACATTTGAGTGAGATATCAAATAAGGTGGTATTTCTAGACAACACTGAAGAAACTACTTAGTTTTCAGAATTATAGCTTTAAGCAAGTTGACACTGAGACATCAGTCAAGTCAGTTCAGCCAGCCCTAAACCATAGGCCTGAGTTGAAGTATATAATGATTGTTATTAAGTGTGTTGTGAAGAAAATCTGTCCCAGGTGATTTTGTCGTTTTAACTTTTTGTCCTCATCAACCTGGACCTTTCTGGATTTGGATTTCTTATCATTCATCTTCTGAGTGTCATATTCATTAATTCCTAGAAAATAGGACATTTTTTTTGTTGTGTGATTGGGGAAATCCTGAAAGAAGACTATAGTTATAACCTTTAACTAGTTGTTAACAGCTAACTGATTTTTGATGAAAATAGTGTTCCAATTGAGTCAGGAAGAGTCATGATTCTCTAATATTCTATACCCATTTAATTTAAATTTTTTTGTTATCTTAGAAAAGGAATGGGGTATTGCACCCCTCTTTCATTTTTTTGGTACACATATAGTTTTAAAATTATGTTCTCATTCTAAGAAATCATGAGTCAAGATTAAAATTGTTTTAGAAACTGATATTAAAGATAGATTCTCAAAGGCAGATGGAGAAGTATTGTTGAAGTTTATCTTTTTTGTTGCTATGAACAACAAATTTGGAATACATTGATGGATTTGAAGAGGGGTTTTTTTGACCCACCAGTAAGACAAATAGATGCTTTTGTGAATTGCATCTTCATTTGGGGGAATTAGTTCTTTCTCAAAGGGCATCTGTAATTGATTATAGACAGATAACTTAATTGGCTGTCATATACTTGGATCATTTCAGATTACACAGCTTTGATCTAAGTTCTAGGAATGGAATCATCCTTTACAATGTGCCATGGTATAGTTAAGAGGTCAAGGCTCTTTCTATGTCACATACTGATGATACTGAACATAGACATTCTTTCTCAAAATAATGTCTTAAGGGTCTAATCATTTTCCTTCAAGCAATTTGTGGGTACCCTGAGGTCACAGTAAGAGCTCATGAATTTCAGAGTGACTAAGAGCGGCCAGCCCCTTGGAAATTTAAATCATGCTAGCCCCTGACCTGCTCCACACCATGCCATGAGTTTTCCAGTTTCTAGTTCAGTCCTAAATGTGGCTCGCGGCTTGAAACACCCATGACACAATGAGGCATGGAGTCCACAGTCAAGCCTGAACTTACAGTCAGTTGACAGTCTTCTATTGTAGTTCTGTGAAACTACAGACATGTTCAGAGAGGAAACAATAGAAGCCTAATGCTATAAGTGTTCAGATCCATTTGCCTCCTAGGTCAGTTGGCTCCCAGAATTTAATTTTGCATATCTAGAGGCTTCCCGATTAGATGATGGTGGTGGTTTGATTGTTAGGTCATAGCAAAATTGGTGCAATCTGAAAAGCAGTATAGGGAAGAACAAAGGAATGAGTAGAGAAGAAAGTGTGGAAAAGATGTGAAAGAGAAGAAGATGTGATGTAAAACTGAGAAAGGAGGAAAAGGCCTCAAGCTAATAAAATAAAATGCACAAAGTGTGGGCCAAAGTTACATGTTTCTAATTTTACATAGGGTTCAAGATGAAATTGTAGGTTAGTTAGTGATCTTTTGTCATTTAGTTCAGAAAAATAGTTGGCATTCTACTAGCAAACTGATATTGTGAGACTATTATACAAAATTAAGGCTACCTGATTTTATCAGTCAGCAGTGTTTTAAGCTTACCATGTATAATATTTGGTAAAGGAAATAACAGAAGCATGTAAGACCCAGTCTTCCCTTGAGATGGTTCATGGGAAAATATCTTTCTGTTCATATGCCAGGATTGATGTACTTCCCCTGGGATACTGCCCACAAACTGGCAGTCATATTTGGGGAGGGGGTCGCACTGTTGCAAAGACTCCTGGTGAAATTTTCTGGAGTTGGTGATATTGGACATCCCTGAAATGTTCCTGAATTTAATGGGAATGCTTCTGGATTCCTTCTTATGCATGATACTAATTGAGATAGATACATTTGAACATGTAAAGGAGGTACCCATCTATTCTAGTTATATTAATAGTATTTTTAAAATCAAGAATAGATGTTGAAGTGAGTCAAATTACTTCTTAGGTAGCAAAATGCTCATGTATTTTTTTTCTCTTTCGACCTATCAACACAGAATTCTAATCAATTCAGTATCAATATTATGTTTGCCTCAGCAAGATATCATAGACACTTTTTCTTCTTTTTCCGTATTATGGAACAACCTAAATAGCATTGGAGTTAATCTGTTCAGGGTGAATTTCCCTATGAAGATATCTTAAGGGCAGGGGAGCATGTTGGACCATAATTCTTCAACAACTATCCCTAGTTTTTTATAATAATTGTTCTGTTTTTATTTTGTATCTTTTGTAGGACCAGTTTTGGTCATTTATATTTTTGTAGAAAATTGTTTAGGTTCTCAAGTTTAATTAAACAGAATTGAACAAAGTAATCTCATATGTTTCTTTTCATTTTCTTTGTATCTTTAGTCCTTTCCTCTTATCATTTCTTATTTTGTATATTTAATTTGTACTCACTCTTTTTTCTTTATCAGCTTTGATGATACATTTTACCATTTTTTCTCAAAGAACCAAGTCTCTGATATATTTATTCTACCATATTCTTATTTCTGATTTATTAATTTTGGCTTCTTTATCTCCATCAGTTTCTTCTTTTCTTGGAATATAAAGAACAGAAACAAGCAGGAGATTCTCCAACTTCCAGAGTTGGGTGCTTCATGCTTTTTTTTTAAATTCACTTTTATTAATAATGGACTATGAAATTTTTTCTGAGAACTATTTTTGCTATATCTGTAGGACTTGATACATTATCATTTAATTATTTTTTATGCTTAGATTTCCTCCTTGCCAAAATGTTGTTTAAACTTTTTAAAAATAATTTCTATGTGATGTATATTTGGTTCGTGTGTTTTGTTTTATTTTTAAATTTTATTAATTTTTACTTTTATTTTATTATAATCACAGAACATTAAATGTACTATCTCTAGTTTCTGAAATTTATTAAATTTTGAAGGCCCAGGATAAGTCATTTTTTAAATATACATTGAAAAAATGCATACTTTCTTATTTTGATATTTTTATTATGAAAAATTGTAAATATTCACAAAAGTAGAAAGAATACAATAATGAATCCCTATGTTCCCATCTCCTGGCTTCAACAGTTATCAACATTTTGCCATTCTTTATTTCTTTCTCGCTTCATACTTTTACATGTTTGTTTTGTTTAATTTGTTCTGTTTGGTGTATTTAATAGGAAATTCCACATGTATTATTATTTCACCCTTACATATCAGTATAATTTCTACAGCTAAAGACTTTAGTATTCCACCTCATATGTAGTTTTTGTTCATTATTCCCATTTGATAGAAATGTCCATAGATGGGTAAGGATGGAGCTCCTATCACCTGTGGAGCTGAGGCACCTTTGAGAGTGGAACATGCTCATCTTTACCATGTTAATTATGATTTTTCAATGACATATCACTTCATCCTTAAAAATTGTATGTTTTAAAGGCAGCTTACGTATCACAAAGGCTGTCCTGGTTGATTTGTCCTAATTAATAAGTTAATATTATTTGTATGTTCTTGTATTTATTTGTTAAATTTTTATTTTATGTTCTTATTTTGGGGCTATGTTATAGCTCCAATCACAAGAAGGATTAAAAGTGACTCATTAAGGCATAAACAGTTAGTAAAAATAGGAAATTCTAAAACTGAGGATAATATCATAACTATTAATTATAAGTAGTCTCAAAGGTTAATATAGACCTGAGTATGATAATTTTGTAAACCAGCCAAAGAAAAAGTGTGAATAGAATCATTATCTGAAAATTAGATTTTATTAGTTTAGTTATTCATTTGCTTCTATTCCCTGATGTGTTGTTGACTGTGAAACTTTGTCAAGTAGAAGCATGAAGCCATGAGGGCTTTCATATCATTTTCAAACGAAGCTCACTGACTTCTTTGTGAAACCGATCAAGTGTTCTATTTCTCAGACTAAAAGCAAAATAATCTCATATAAAGTCGATGACTTTTGCCCTTAAAGTAGAATGAACTTTAGTAGAACGAACAAAACACTACTAATAGTAGCTAATCTTTCCTGAGTAACAGATACTATTCTGGGCACTTTACATAGATTAACTAAATCTTTACAAGAACCCAATGTTACTATTTTCTGTTAATATTTTCATTTAATAGAAAAGAAAGCTAAAGCAACAAAGTAGCTGAGTCCCTTGCCAGAGGCCACACAGATGCCAGAACTGGAATTTGAACCCAGTAATCTGGCCTTCTGAACACACTTTTAACCACTATCCAGAGTGACATCCTTGAGAATGTAATCCTTATAGGAAAAACAGGTATGACTCACATTATTGAAGGAATGTTTATAAAACCAGCCACAAAGGTGAGGATGGCATCATGCTCAGAGAGAAGGAAGAAGGTTTGGAAAAATTCCTTTATTAAATGAACTTGGTAGATATCTAATGATGTCCAAGTCATTTACTATTGAATATATGAACTAAATTATATTTTTACTAAATTGAAAGGAAGCACTGTGTTGAAAGTATGAATCAGCTCTTGACATATGTACAGAAATTAAAAGTGATCAATGGCTATTTTTTGTTGAAGATACATGCACCAGGAGAAGAAATTTTCATTTCTTTTAGTTAAAAAAAAAAAAAAAGGACTTTTGAGCTACAGGTAGGTTGGGAAAGGTGTGTTTGGATGACTACCAACATAGCATAAGCTGAATGTCAAGAAGGGAGTTTGTGGCATTGCTGTGTGATAAGGGAGGTTGCTCCCAAAGCCAGTCCACTCATTGCTTTATTCACGGGGAATGTTTATGGTCAAAAATATGCTGTTTGACCTTGACTAAGTATTGAAAGAAATCAAAAAATGTACCTTTGATCAAATGATGGTCATTGACTATATGTCTTTTCAGTATGCCATGAGAAGAAACAAATAGCAAGTGCCCTTTTCAACATTGGACTATATGGCTGTGCAGGAGAAAAGTGTTCGTGGGCATTTTTATATGAGTAATAAACACAGATTTGGTTCATTCGTTACTGAATAGGGAAATAAAAATGAACAAGACAGGGTTTCGCTGAGAAGCTAACAACCCCGTCAAGATGGAGTTGGGTTAGCTCTCAAGCCAGTGAGGTGGAATAATTATGATACTCTTGGGCGGGAATGACTGCTGGATGGGAGCAGAGAAAAGCCATCTATTCTGAGCTGGGGAAGGAAAGCTTTCTGAAAGAAAAGGTACCAAAAAGTCTGAACTACTCAGATTCCAGTTTTACTTGAAAATACATTTGCAAGGAGTATAGATCTTAATTAGTATTTCATAAATCATTTATACAGGTTGAGTTCATTAGAGCTGGATCATTGATGCCATAGTGAGTTAATTGTCAGGTTAATGGGTAAAATAAAGTTCCTATGACAAATATAGGGAACAAAATTTTCAACAAAAATATTCAAACAAATGTCATTTTCCATAATAAAAGTAGAATAATCCTAGTCCTTGGAATTACTAAAACACCCCTTTCAATATTACAGGAAAGTTCTTTACCCTTCTTTGAAAACAGCCATATGGTTAATCAGGAAGCAGACATACATGACAGCAGTATAACTGATGATGACAGAATTAAATTTAGGTTTAACTTGCATTTTATAACAAGTATATAAATATTTACTAACCTTTCCCTTATTTATCTAACAACATGTAAAGAACTAGCTTTGGACTTGTCTTATAGCAACTAAGTCAACAAGCTCCCATTCTGTTATGGTGGCTCATTATTAACTGCTAGTCAAGGCTGTCAGACTCTGATTTGATTATACTTTTTTTTTTTGTCATGGCTCATAGTACTCTGCTTTCATGCTATACTATATGAAGTCTTCTATAGCCTGATTTTTTTACTCAGCATGTTTTTAAATGTCCATAAGTATATCTCTAGTTTAGTTACTTTTACTTGCTTATGTTATTTCATTGTTAAAAAATAATTATTTATTTTCCTGGTAATAATTACTTAGCATTTCAATTTTTTTTTGTTATTCTATCTAATGCTACAATGAACATTTTCATACATATTTTCTTGTCTACAGGTAAATGAGCCTCTGTGGGGCAGCTATTCTCGAATTTTGAGGATCTCAAAAGAGCTCACCTTTGAAATATCTAAAATAGTCAAGAATATACAGCACATATTCCATTAGCTGTCAGAGTAATTGTCATTGATGTGGTATCTGGAAAATTCCACTGTAGATTCATGAGAAGATGAGAATTACAAAGGCAATGGTATTATTATAAAATTAGTTTTTATTTTGAGGGTCCCTTGAAAGGGTCTCAGCAATGCCCAGGGTTCCCCAGGCCGCACTTTGAGACCTGCTGCTCTAGGGAATATTCCACGGATTGCAAATGCTAGGTTGTAGAGTCTGCACATTTTTAAGTTTACTCAAGATTGCCCAGTTACTTTCCAAAAATAATTATACTTAACACTTATCTTGAAATGTATGTGTTTTTTTTATTTCACATTCTTATCAACAATTTGAATTGTCAAAATTTTAAGTTTTGCCCAATCTTATATGGTGCCTGAGTAAGTCCTTTACTTCTTTGTGAGTTTAGCTATGCATAGAGGTTTCTGTTACATTTCTTCGGCAGCAAGGCTATCGAGTTATCTATTAGGCCACATTCTTACCACATTCAGTAGAAATCTCATTGAAAGATTTAAGAGAGAGAAGTGGTATGGTCAGTTTTCAATTTTTAAATCTATGTCAAGGGGAGATGAGAAATCAACAAGATTGGAGGCAACATGGCCAATTAAGAGCCTCTTGCTGTAATCTGGGAAAATCTAATGGAGGCTTACATCAAAGCCGTGGTAGTTGAGATGAGGAGAAACTTGAGAAATATTTAGGTGGTAAAATTAGCAGTCCATGATAGTTGTTTGGATGGGAGACTGATGAAAGGCAGGAATCAATGATTCCTAGGTTTCCAGCTTAGGTTCTTATCTAGCTGGTGTCACTAACAGATAGAGATGGAGAGTACAGAGCAAGACCGTGTTTGTAGAAAATTAATAGTTCAGGACATGGTGTGTGTTCAAGGTGCCCATGAGACTTCAAATCAAGACGACCAATAACCAGTTGGATATATAAGCCAGGGAAGCAAAGGAAGTAACAAATATCAAGTAAGAAGGAATGACCAGAAGTATCAAACATAAAAACGTCCAACAAAGTAAGGACTGAAAAGTGCCCACTTCATTGGTTTATTAATAACCAGCATATTAAAGAAATTCAAGATGAAATAAGTGTACAGGAGAAGAAAAACAAACTAGGTTCCAGAATGCTCCAGGGAGAAAGTACACTGAATATTTACTGGTAAAGCATGGTAATGAAATTAGGTATGGGAAAGGATGTGTTTTTAATGAGGAAGCCAAGGAGTGTCTATCATCTACAAGGCATTTCATAATGATTATTGAACATTGAAGCCTTACCCTTACATATGTAACCATTATAATAACATTAATTATAATGACATTAATAACATTACTAAGTCATTGACTTTACTATTGTGAGGAAATTTTCTGTTGATTTATGACATAACCCAATAACTGATGCAATTTAGTATTTACATATTGACAAATGCAAAGCCCTTTACAATAAAAATGCTTCAGCAAAAATTTAACATAGGAACAAAACATCCTTTCTTCTCTCTTTTCCCCACCCCCGTTCCTCTCTCTCCTTCTCTCTCTTCCCTCTCCCCTTTTCTTCCTCCCACTCAACTGATGAATAAAAGAGATAAAAGCATATTTGGAAAATAACAGCAACAAATCAAAAACAATGTTTCCTATTTATCTCTTCTCATATCTTGTCAATGGAAAACTACTGCCACCCCTTCCCCAGCCCACTCCCCTGTAAATTGGAAGCAGATGATCCCTTCTGAAAGAGCAGCAAATCCGTTGCCTGGGTGATATCTCATTACTAAGGCAACCATTTGGTGCATCAGTGTGAATCCCAATTTTAAAATGTAATTATACCAAGTAATGTACATATGTTTAAGAAGTGCTTAAAAGAAATCTGTTCCCCTTTGGAAGGAAAACATTTTCTATGGTAGATGAAAGAAAGAGGGAAATGGTGCTTTTATTCTTTGCTAGTTTAAATGCACCTTTCAACTGAGCTTCCCTACTATGCTTAGTAAAGAGCTGGCATTGGTTTCTCCCTCACCACTTTCTTTTTTTAAACTTGAGATGTTCCCATTCCAAGACACTTCTCTCTTGAGACCTGTCACTCATAACCCAGCAGCTGTTATCTCCATGACAACATTTTCTGGCCCCTGTAGGGGATGGTAGGGGGGGAAAAGGAAGCAAAAAACCCCATGGCTACATTTTCATTGCACATATCATTTTTAATTACTGGAAGCTCAAGAGATTACTCTTTGTAAGGAATTAATTAGTGAGGGGGAAGTGATTCAGTGAATAGATGTTTGCATTAAATTAGAAACTTCTGAACAATTCAGTGAGGATTGCTACCCCAGAGTTAAAGATCTTACAATAAGTGTACAACCAAAAGCTTGTCTGGAGGAAGACTGCATTGCACAGGTAGCTGAAGATGTGCACAGCCAAGTCAAACAAAATAACCATTGAATCACTGCTGAGCAATTCATTTGTCTTTCTCTTCAACAGAAATTATTGTTTAAAATAAAAAGCATATTTGGGTGCAGGGAGTATTTAATTACCAACCTTATTAAATAATGAAATCCATGTAACTTATTAAGTTTCTCATTTGCTGTAGCTGCCAGGTAGCTCATGGCTCAGATTTGTACTCAAATCCGGGAACCACTCTTGCTTGGGATTTCAAGTGTGACTGTCTCCTTTCTCATCTACAGCCCTGCTCCCATTGCCTAGCTGTCCTCCTTTTATCCTACTTGGGTGATTCTATTGTCATGTAACTTTTATGTAACTTCCCCCAATCCTTTTGAAAATAATTGGGTAACAAATATTAAAGGCAATGAAGAACATTTTTACTGTAATGACCAATCACTACAGTAACAACACTGGCATTTAATCTAAAATGTCACCCCAAAAAAGATCATTTTTAAAACTGACTTTTTAAAAACTTTTTTCCAATGTCCATGATTTTGCCACATATTTCATTAAGCAAAGCCACTTTATGACTGACAGAATATATTGTGTTTACCAAATTAAGTATATAATAGAATATATATATTCTATTATAAGTATGAGGTCTACAGTTGTTGGAGTTTATTTTACTCTTTTTCTTACTATAGTAAATGTTTATAACTGCTACCAAGAAATCTAAATGTATCAGGAAGTTGCTCACATTCTTTGCCATGGCACATTTAAACACATTCTGCTTGGACTATCGAGTTTTGCTAGCCAAAAAAATATATATATATATATGAAATATTTAACATGTTCTGGGAAATGTATAATTTTATTTATTGTATATAGAAAGAGAATATTCTGTTTCTCTTAATGGGGAGACATATAGTAGTTATAAACTTTTTAATTTCAGAAGTACAGAATATAAATACCTTTAATATACAAAAGGCACTTCCAAAGAAATTACATAAATACCTCACTAGAAAATAGAGCAAAAATATGAACTGAAAAATGACCAGCAATCATATTTTTACTTATAAAATACTCGGTTTTTTTTTTTTTTAAACAAGACATAAACAGTGTTGAGAATATGCATACTACTGGCATAAAGTAAATTGGTGAGAACTTTCTGGAGAGTGGTTCAGCAATTTGTTTCTAAAAAATTTAAAAATTGGATTTGCCTCTAATCTAGCAATTGTACTTCTAGAAATTTAAACTAAGGAAATTTTTAACAATTTATGTTAAAATTTAGTTGTAAGAATTTTCAGCATTTCTCATGAAAGTGGAAAATATTGGAAACAGTATTAAGAAATTATTTATAAATTATGATATGTCTATACAATAGAAAACTAAGCAGCCATTAACAGTGACAATGTAAAAAATATTTAATAATATCAAAAGTGTTCATGATAAATATTAAGTGAAAATATATGTTACAAAACAGGATGTTTAGTATGATTCCTTTTTCACCACATTGTTAGAAATATCTATGCACGTGCATGCATGCACACACCCATTGTATATACTGAGGAAGAACCAATGAGTCATACTTTGGGGGGACTTTATTTATAACTAAAGAAACTCTAGGACTATTTTTATATAGTATTTTTTGTCAGAAAAGCAAACATTGCTATCTATTCAAATTTAGCACCACAAGGAAAGTCTGTATTTTTAAGAAAATTTAATTTCAAAATAAGATATTTACTGTCCTGAATTGATTTTATTGTATTTGTGTGGATACAAGCACTCAAACCAGAAAGTCAGAGAAAATATGTTGGTGACTAATAACCTTAGGGAACTGAAAATACAATCAAGTATTTATAATTTAAATGCAGGTTTATAAAGTAGTTTATTCACAGGCTTATTGTACCTTAATGGATTGTAAATAGGAATAGCATACAGCTATATTATTTTTTCCATCTAAAATTTTTCAGTAACAATTTTTATTATAAACTAATGTATTTATTGTGAAATATAAATAAATAAAATAACATCACCCATCATTTCACCACCAAAAGGTAACTACTATTAACATTCGGAATATATCATTACAGTCTTTGTCCATCTCTCTCTCTCTCTCTCTCTCTCTCTCTCTCTCTCTCTCTCTCTCACACACACACACACACACACTTTTTAAACCGAGGTCATACTGTATGCACTGTAAAGGGGTATCCACTATGAAAACCAGCAGAATGTGGTGACAGTGGTGGTACTCTGCCTCAAACCACTTCTGTGTGATCTCCCAGGCTCCCTCCTTGGCCCTCATCTGCATATCGCAATCTTAGTTTTCATGATGTTCCTCTGTTCAGAAACTCTTTATTCACCTACAGAATTAAGACCAGACTCTTCCAGAATCTGGCTCCAACCAACTACGTCTTCCATTATACCACTGCACAGCATCATCAAGTTTTCACCAAACTCTCAAACAGTGTATCTGCCTCTCTTTTCTATCTGTATGTTTCTACATGTATTCTTTGCCTTGCCTTTAGCATTCTTCATATTACATTCCACCTCCTCACTAAAGCCCTCCTGGCCACACCAGTCTAATAAAGTAATTTTTACTTTCTTCACCAGAACACATTTGTCAATTGTATGTGGCTCTAGGAGACAGTAACTTCAGTGGGAGGCAGGGGCTGGCGGCTCTTAGTTTTAGGTTTGTGTAAGGTTTTAGGTCATCGCTTCTTTTATCTGTAAAGCAGCACAGTTGGATATGAAGTATATTATGAGTAATTTGTTACTAAGTTACCGAAGATAATTATTTTATAAGGAACTGATTCAAAGTTATTTCTATAAAATTTATGCTTGCTTTCTTGAGTGGGATTGCACAACCAACCCCCGGGAGTGTGTTGCATGTGAGAGTGTCCTTCCTGAGGTATACCATAGAATGTCAGGGCAGAGAATCTCTCAGCTAGATGATTTATGAGAGTTTGCAGCTCAGAAATGCCCATTGAATTTTGTAATTCTGTAGCCTTTAAATTTAGATCATCTATTAATTTTGCACATTGATCTTCTCAACTAGATTATAAACTGTTGTGGGAAGTAGTGCTTTTATACTTCTTTGTATTCTATCTAGGGCCCCCAGCAAGATTCCCTGTACACAGTGGGACTGAGTAGCATTTTGTCAATGGTATAATTGTATTATCATGACTCAATACTAGGTGCTTTGGGACTTATAAAATTTACATTAGTTATTTAACATATGAAAGCAGAGATATTTGATACTTAAGAGCTATGCATGTGCATTTAAATGAGGTACCTTCATGCTACCAAGCAAATGCAGTGCTTAGTAGGCACAAGAGTTATTCCCAACTGGGAAAGAAACCTTGAAGTTTTAACTCTTCTGCTAGAGTTGAAGAATTGCTAACTTGTATAATTTCTAGACTCCATTACTGCCTAACCAACAGATAGTTCTTGGCTTCAGGCAACTGTAAGGCACTTGGGTTCTAATCCCAGCTCACACTTAAACGGGATGATACTTTTGGGCTCTCTGTGCTTCAGTTTCCTCATCTGTAAAAGAGAAATAAAACAGCACCCACCTTGTAGTATGGTTGTGAGTATCAAATGAGTTCATATATTCAGCATACTTTGAACAGTGCTTAGCACATGATAAGTACCTTGTATTTGTTATTATTATTAACATTAATAGTATTAATACTAATATTATTGGTTTGGGTTTGTATCAGTTAACTGCTGCCACAGTTTGCCCCAGACCACCTGTATTAGTTCGCTATGCCTGCTGTAAAACATTATCACGAACTTAATGGCTTAAAACAACAGAAATTTATTCTCTCACGGTTCCAGAGGCTAGAAGTCTGAAATCAGTTTCATTGGACCAAAATCAAGGTATCATCAGGGCCACACTCCCATGGTGGTTTTTCATTCCTTGCTCTTCCAGCTTCTGGTAGCTCCCAAAATTCTGTGGCATGTGTCTCTAATCACTGCCTCTATGGTCATAATACCTTCTCCTGTTCTATCTTCAAATCTCTCACTGCCTCCCTCTTATTAAGAGTATATGTGATTGCATTTACAATCCTACCAGATAATCCAGGGTAATCTCATTTTAAGGTCCTTAACCTAATTACATCTGCAAAGTCCTTTGTTGCCATATGAGGTAACAATTATAGGTTCCAGGGGTTAAGAAGTAGGTATCTATTGTGGGGGGCGGAGCGGGGGGCATTATTCAGGCTACCACACCACCCTAAAACTTAATGGATATAACAGTTAAATTTACTTCTTCCTTATGTATCTGGGGTTAGGCCATTCTTAGCTGAGCCCATCTTAGGCCATGGGTTGAGTACAGGTTGGCTTCATATGTTGCTCATCTTTCTGAAGTCAGTAGACCCCTAGGGCATATTCTTCTCATGGTAATAGCAGAAGGCTCATAGGGCAAGGCTGACCACCCAAGCGCATTTCAAGCTATTCAGGTCACATGCATTTATATCTTATTGATGAAAGCAGATCACATCAATAAGGTGACCCATGTAGATTAAGAAGAAAGGAACATATATTTGCTATAATAATATATGTAACCTGATATAGCGTTTTATGTAAATGACTCAGTGTATTCTTTGAGGTATGAAAAAGAAGCAAGAGTTTTCTGCTTTTGGGGGAAAAAAGCATACCTATCTCAAGAAGAAAAGTGGGAGCATACCTATCAGCTGCTGAGTTAAAGCCAAAGCTACATTAATTATAATATGTTATCTTTGGCCTATGAGTTTGAATAGCTAGTTCATCTAAGTAATCTGACCAAGAGTTGATTTCCTATTAATTGGAATCTGGTCTTTGTTCATTTGAGAACCAATATATAGTATTTGTATATTTGAATTTGATAGAATTTCCCAGTCTAGTTTTTATTTTCTTTCTTCTCTTTTCATTAGTAGAGGAATTATATTATTCTCACAGGCCCAGTGGAAAAAAGAAATAATACACAGTAGAGTTTATAGGTTCTTTCTCAGTCTTACTAACTTCAAGAGAGGGAATTAGGATATACTATGTTCCATTTTCTTTGGTCACTTGATAAGGTGTAATAACATTAAGGTGTTGGCTTTTATCAAAAAAAGAAAAATGAGGCAAAAGGGCATTTTTTTTTTTCATGAAGAACCCTATGACTGGAATGAACAGGAAAGTCAGAACTTAGTTGATTTAGGATATCAACATTTTCATAGCTATAACAGAACCAACTTTTTTAAGATGAATATTTTACATTTTTAGTAAAAATTTTTTAATGTAAAAGGAATATCACTGAAAACCAGACATTTTTATGCATCATGTTGTTCATTGCAATTGACAAGATTAAATTTTTTTTTTAATTATAGTTGCCATTTAATAGTATATTAGTCTCAGGTGTACAGCATAGTGGTTAGACAAAGGGATCCCTATGATAAGTCTAATACCCACTTGGCACCATTTTTTCAAGCTGATGCTTATTCATACAAGACTGTTCTAGAACCATCAACATTGATTTTGAAATTCTATTCAGACTCAAGAACTGCGTGGCAGCTGCCATGAATTTCTTGAATGTTTCATATTCTGCTTGACTCATTTTCACAGTTGTATAACAAGATGAGCAGTCTTTTTCTCTTAAGTGAGCTTTTAAACCCCAAGATTACTGAGCCTTTCTTGGATGTAAAACAGTCTGATGGGACACTTTTATAGATAAGTAAGTCTTATTTTAAACTTATAATAAAAATACTTAGTTTATTCAAACTAGTAAGTAAGCATTCAACAAATGTGTTTATTGCTAGGCACTCTTTGGCAAAACAGTGATGAATGTAATAGAAATCATATTTGTCCTCATGAAGCATATATTCATGAAGCAGAGGGAAACAAAAAGGTCAACAAACAATTACAAATTGTGTGACAGTTATGAAGGAAAGGGAGGGCTGATTGGGGCAGTCATTCAGTGGACAGGAGAAATGTATTTTAAATAGTCTGGTCAGGGAAGAATTCTATGATTCGATGATGCCAGGCCTAGATCTAAAGAATGAGAAGGATCTGACTCTAGGGAAACTGGAAGGAGGAAGACTCGCAGAGGGAAACACAGAAGCAAAGAGGCTGCAATAAGAAAGGGCTAGAAGGCATTTTAATGTCACTACAGTGTCTGCTTCTATCACTTTTTGTCGCCAGTACAGCAGGGTTTATGCCTGCAAGTTTTCAGCTGTAATTTGGATTTTAGTTTTTTAGTAGGACGCCTGGAGGGCAACTAGCTATAGAAGAGTTTCATGAAATATTGATTGGAAGCCAGTTGAAATGAATGAAAGAGACAAAAAAAGAAGGGTAAATTTTGATGATCCTAAAATATTTCCAAGTTTCACATACAAAAGAACTATTTAGGCAATCTAATGCTGGTGTTCATTTGGAAAGTGGTCTGACTTTTTCTCTGAATTCAAGATATGCTTGCATTGATTTTACATGAAACTGCTGATTTATAATGACTAGTATATTAAAACCTATACTATACCCTTTTCAGAATAGCTTATGCCTTTTGCAGTCAAGTAATTTAAATATTTGTGTGTGTGTGTGTGTGTGTGTGTGTGTGTGTATTCCCCCCATTACTTCCAAGTGGCTTTTTACACCACTTTTTCAGAGGAGATACCCTCATTCAAAAAATTCAGAGCTTTAGTGGGAATTTCACACATCTTTAAATATGGATAATCTTCTGGAATGAACACAATCTCCTGCCATTCAGGAAGTGATTGTAAAATAAAAACTCTCCTACTTGTGATCGAGTCCCCTTTGCCCCTATAGAGCTTACATTTTAACAAAACAAATTTATTTTATGGCCACATATTTGATTTTAAAGTAGAGAAATTCTAAGTGCAACAGCAGCAAAAGAAGAATTCATGAAGGAAAGATCGATGGGGTCCCTACATAAATATTTAAAACTTCTGTCTGTAAAAAAAAAACATACATAATTGTATTATGGTGTGTTCAGCTGCAAATTAAGAAGAAAGAAAGAAAGAAAACACTATTTAAACTGGCATCTAATGTAACAAGGATTTATTTCATACATTGGGAAGCCTATTAGTCTTTCTCTTGGATCATCTTTATTTAAGTGTGGCTCCCCCTTGTGGTTGCACAATGGCTGCTAATGATTTCAGCAGCCACACGTTTTCTCCTTGTTCAGAGTCACTTCTAGAAGTCCTTAAACATTTTCTCAGAAAAGTGAGAACATTTTCTTTCTCAGAACCACCTAGCAAAACTCTTCTCATGTTTTATTGAATCAATAACCATGCCCAGAATATGGTACAAGGCAAAATGCTAAGAAATCTTTGTAAATGTAATAAAAGGATAGCTTATTTCATATATGAAAAACCCTTACAAATCATTATGTAAAATTACGAATATGTGGACAAAAAGGAGTGAAGAGAGAATTCATAAAAGAAAAAACTGAAATAGCTAGTGAATTTTAAAAAATTGAATAACAGTAATAAAGCAATTTAATCATAGCAACAATATATTATCCTATCAACTTAGTTATTTTTAAGTATTCACATGATATAGTTTGGGAATGGGTACTTTAATATGTGGCAGTTGAAAACAAATGGGTCACAACAGTGATTCTTTTTCTAGAACTTCACCATAAATCATCTGTGTGTATGAATTTATATACAGTGATATTACTAAAATATTTACAATTGCAAAAAAAATTGAAAACACTAAAAATATCTTACAGTAGTGGTTGGTTAACTTAATTATATGTATCTATCTGTGTACTGTGAGGCCATTCAGAATTATATTATAGAAAGATATTTGATCACATGGGAAAAATGCTCCTGGTATGTTGAATAAAAAGCATTGCAAAGTACTTTATGATTATTATATAATCTCAGTTTTGTATAAAATGTGTATATAACCATAAAAGAAAAATCAATACACTTGACTACATGCATTTTTTTAAACTTCTATTTGGTAATATACCATAAACAGTATCAAAAGATCATTGACATACTAGGAAAAAATATTTAAAATGCCAATGACAAAAGAATACTTTTCTTAATTTATAAAGAACTCATACAAATCAGTATAAATGGCATAAAATAAAAAATGGATTTAAAAATGCACAGTTTACAAAACAATTACAAATGACCATTAAAATATATATTTATTTTTTAGATTCTAGAGAAATTAGTTGAAAATTAATCATATTCTTATTGACATCCATTTTTTAAATTTTTATCCTTTGATTTTTATTTTTTATTTTTTAAATAAATTTTTATTTATTAAAATTATTTATTTAAATTAGTTTCAAGTGTACAGTACATTGGTTAGACATCTATATTGTTTATAAAACAATTCCCCCAATTGCTCCCTCCCTCCCCTGGCCCTCCACTTAGCTATCATATTAATGCTAACTGCATTCCCTATGCCGTTCTCCCTATCCTCGTGCCCAACTATCAACTACTAATTTGTACTTCTTTAATCCTTCACCCCATTCCCCCAGCTCCCAACTCCCCTCCCCTCTGTCCGTCACCAAATTGTTAACTATATTTGTGAGTCTGTTTTTGATTAATTTGTTCTTTTTATTCTTTAGATTCCACATATAAGTGAAATCCTATGATATTTATCTTTCTTTTTTTGACTTATTTCACTCAGCATAATAACCTCTAGGTCCATCCATGTCATTGCAAATGGTAGGATTTCATTTTTTTTAATGGCTGAGTAATATTCCATTGTATATATATAACCATGATTTCTTTATTCAATCATCTGTTGATGGGCATTTAGGTTGCTTCCATATCTTGGCTATTGTAAATTGTGCTGCCATGAATATTGGAGTGCATAGATCTTTACAAATTATTGTTTTGGTTTTCTTTGGATAAATACTCAGAAGTACAGTTGCTAGGTCAAAAGGTATATCTAGTTTTAATTTTTCAAGAAACCTCCACTGTTTTCCATAGCGTCTGTACCAATTTGCAATCCCAACAACAACATATGAGGGTTCCCTTTTCCCCACATCCTCTCCAACACTTGGCTGTTTTTTGATTTATTGATAATCACCATTCTGGCAAGTGTAAGGTGATATCTCATTGTGGTTTTAATTTGCATTTCTCTGACGATTAGTGACCTTGAGCATCTCTTCATATGTGTTAGCCATCTGTATTTCTTTGGAGAAGTATCTGTTCAGGTCTTCTGCCCACTTTTAATTGGATTGTTTGTTTTTTACTGTTGAGTTTTAGAAGTTCTTTATAAATTTTGGATATTATTGACATCCATTTTAAATCTATTCTGACTTGTTTAGTATATAACTAAGAAACCTCAATTTTAACTACTATAAAACATTTCTTGGGAAAGATAGTAGAATTTTTCAGATTTAGAAGTACAAAGTTATGTTTCTAGTAGAATTTTCAGTAGTAAAGATAATTATAGCTATGTGTACAAATATAAAACCCAATATCACTGAGCAAATCTAGCATTTTATTGTATCTAAATTTTTCTCTAAATAGTAACATTTCCATGTTACCACAACATTTTCCTAGCATGAGCTACTTATTACTCATATTACAGGTATTGCCTATTTCTATGATAAATCACACACCCAAACAATGTAGTTATATTATTTTTTCCTTTTTGTAATTAAGTTATGACCAGTAATGTTCTTCATAGATATTTAATCATATTATGTTCAACTTGTACTATGTAAACTTGAACTTTTGAAAAAAATCCTTAATAAGCATACATTTTCTTATCCTGTCATTTCCCCATTAATTACAATCTAAGACAGGAATATGAAGAGGGAGCATGTTTGATGTTTACCCTATGTAAACCAAGAGACCTTTTCCAGATTATTTCCTTCCCCAACATTCTGAAATCCCCCACCAGGAAACATCTTCACCCAGTATGATCATCAGAGTGAATATAGGTAATTGATAGCAGGGGTAGGTTGAAGAACACTGGTCTTAAACAAAACCCTGCTAATACCATGGTCCATTGCCTACAACCAGCGCCAGGCTACTAGCAAGAGCTGTGCACGTTAACTGCATTCCTTTGTAGAAGTAGGGTTCATAGGTCTAAAAAATAATTTTTTTCCCCAAAGCCAAGCATTTTCAAGCAAAAATATATTAATGTATGACTTAAAGAAACTTATATCAAATGTTCCCTGCTTTCTTTATGGTAAATTATTAGTAAGAGAAACATGTAACAGTAATATACAAATAATATGTCAAGAATTCGTGCTTTTAAAATACCTACTTCTAATGTATGTCGAGTGTCTAGCACAAAATCTGGCACATAATAGTGAAATAAAGTTTTCTCTCCCTTCCCTTAGGTCTAATAACAGTAATTAGATGAAAATCAAAGATAATGGTTGTCAGTTCCATGTGCACTTTGGATAAGAAAGAACCTTGGAATGACATTTTTAATTTTTTTATTCATCAGGAGCCGTTATGATAGAATCTGTAAGGGCACCCATGTGTTCATATAAATCATCTGGTATACATCTTCACAGGTAAAGACTTTAAAGCCTGCAAAGTTTGACTGCCTGATTCCCCGGTTAGCCCATGGGGAATGCGGCTTCTCCGACCAGGGCAGGACTCTACACTTCATCCCAACACAGTGCCAGCCTGGGAGCTGTCCCTCTGAGCAGTGCTGGACTCCCTTGAAACAGCCTCATTCTGATGGAGATTTACATTGTTGTAGCATTTGACCAGATCTTATTTTTTTTAAGGGATTGTAGTTGTTCCTCAAATATCTCATATGCATCTTGGGTTTTCTTAGGATACATAAGTAGCTCCCATTTTTCCTTCATGTTCCCTACAGAAACCACACATACAGTAGGAATTTGGGACATTTTTGAAGAATGAACATTCAAAGTAATGCTTATGCCAAAGGGACATATTTTGGAATGGCATATCTTGACTCCCTTCAAAATGAAAGAGTAATCTGGGTACAAAGCATTCTACAGTCAAATATGTTTTTTAAATTCTGCCAAACGAAGTTAAAATTGGTTTGTTTACATAGAATTTATCAGAACAGTTAATATGGTAATGTGCATCAGGAGTCTCCAAAAAGGAATTGCAGTGTGCAGCTTCCCACACTTATTGAAAATGGAACCCCTTTTTCAGGGAGCACTTCAGAGGATCTATATTTCATAATATATTTTGGAACTCTATAGAAATGAACATTAGGATGCTCCTTTAGCTAGTCCTTTTGAGTATCAGTTATTATCTGAGTTTTTGAATGATTTAAGAGAATATTCAAAGTTGAGATCATTTGCAAGCATCCAAAGCAAAGCCATACTGGGTTACTTTTTTAAAGGATTTCTGGATGTTTTAGATGCTGAATATAAAGAAAGAAAAGTCAGCACATTTCTCACACAAGGTAAAAGCCCAACTGTCCCCTGACCAGGTGGTGAGTGACCTCCACTTTGGTTGGAGGTGGGTCTGGGGGCTGGGAAGGCGGTAGGCAAAGCCAGAACATCCCCAGATGCCTAATGGAATCTGCTCAAACGCCCAAACACTTGACTAGAACTCTGTAATTCTATGTCAAAGAGCAGTTTTGAGAAAGCCATGACCTAAGACATTTTGAGATTGAATTATCAATTTTCTACCTCTTTTCAGAAAACAAACGAAAGAAAGCACCTGCTTTAGTACAGCTTCACAGAGTGTTCACTTTTGAACAAGATTGAATCCTGAAGGGCCCATCAGATTGTGTAATCTGTTAGCTAAAGTAATTTTATTTTTATTTGTCTTCAAAACAATTGCATTTAGGCTTTGATAGAGTTCACATTGAGCTGGTCTTCTGACAGTAATTGACCAAGAGGTTTAATTGCTTCTTGAAGTTACGGTTACAAGGAGGTTGTCAGATCACAGAATCATCGTAGTAAAGAAATCATTAACAGGCAGCAGTTGTGTGCACAAAAGAATTGCTAGGTTAATGGATCTGAAAAAGGCCATATATAAAATGTCCAAGTCCTAGGTGAAGGTTCTCAAGTCTACTACCAGAAAGTTAGTCTACCAGACCAAGATAAAGCAGCTCAGGGGTGGTAATTTTTAAATTACACTCTACTAGGCATATACCACCCCACATACACATAGTTTAAGTTCACCGGGACAGCTTATAAATGATCACGCTCACGTGTGTTTTGCTTTGTTTGTTTTTGTCTCTGTCTTTTTTTTAATGGCTTCATATTTGTTTACTGACTAAAGATTTGGTTACTTTTTACTTCTTAAATTTCCCCTAGGTTATCTTAAAATGCCACTAATTTTTCTGTATAACTAAGGAGTTTTGTGTCAAGAATTATGCTAAGAACTCACAAATTATCTCCACTGGGTCTTATTTTCTTCTTGGTACATGTTAAGCTGCTATTCTTGTGAAAAAAGAATGCACCGGCATTTTTAAAAATAGCACCTCAGGTCTTTATTTATTTTGTACCTCATAGAGATATTTGAGTTGAAGAGAAATAACTTAAGAAGGCTTTTTCTGTTTTTAAGTCTCCCTTTAAAATAACTCCTAGAATGGGCAAAGCCTCATTAATCAATTATGAAATATCCCTAATAGGATGCAACTGTCATCTTCTAACTTAATGGGGTGTGTGGATACCAAAGATAGATTTTTTTTGTTTTTTACAATTTGCTTAGAGTTCTACCTTATACCTAAATAAATTCTCTTCTGTCAAAACTCTTTAACAACCATAAACTGTGGGAACTCTTGCATAAACAACTTTGTGGAGAACTTAAGGTTAGAAATAATAGAAAGATCTTTGTCCCAAAAGTTGTCTCTAGTCATGGAGGACCTGGGAAGCTGAAATTTTGAAGGATTCTGGTTGTAGGAAACCAAGAGAATATTCCATTCAGAGCACAGGCAGAAAGAACCCAATACCCATAATGACTAGGGAGGAAAAGAAGGAAAAAAAGCATGCAAAACTAGGGAAAAAAAAGGAAAGTTGACCTATGTGTATTTCTGAGACTGAACTGAAGATATGCAATTGACCTACTTCTTAATTGAGAATAACCTAGAATCCTACATCGTTTGCAGAGTATATCTTGTACTTTAATGACTGTCAGATGTTGCTTTGACATGCCTGACCACGGAGGGAGTGTGCACCAGAGGAAAACATGGTAGAATTAAGATGACATTACAAAACCTCTGGTTAAACATGACAGATTGTGTTTATATTCACTCCCTTTCAAAACCATGAAATAAGCAGTAAGGGAAAAAATTTAGAGAAACCCACAAGAACAAATAGAGCCATAGTGGAAACAACAGCAGACAAGAGGCAGCAACATAATTTAGGAAGCAAGTAAACATGTGGTTGCTTGTCCAAGCAGGTGGAGAAAGCTGAAAGCTCAGTGCTTGTGGAGAAGAAGGCAGACTGGCAAGCCAGTTCACCCAGCCACAGAGCTCTAGAAAGATTCAGGCATTGGAGGTGCCTCTGTAGGTAGGGATGAGGAGGCTCGCTGAAGGGCAGATTGGTTGAAAATCTGAATAAAAACCAATTAGATACTTAGGTCTTCTCCCAGGCCTCACAAAGCCAGGTGACTACTTTAGCCTCATTCTGATAGAAGACAAGAAGTTTACACTGAAGAAATTGAACCAGAGAAGCTCTGGGCTTGGGGACACCAGGCACAGTGGATGAGACGGGTCAGGCACCATTCTGAAACCAAGGAAACTAAGTGAAAGTCTGAAGACTGAAGATTCCTCCCATCCCCCTTCACTCAGAATTCTGGCAGCAAAGAGGAAACGCTTTAGGATATGGATGTACAGGGGGCCCCTTCAGGTAGTTGGTCCCCACCTAATCAGCAAAGTTCACCATTCATATCGCACATACACAGGTAGTTTCCAAGTGGCATTGCACTCTTCAGTGAATGAACAGCTGAGGATCCCCAGGAGGGCCTCTCACACAAAAAGCTGAGACCAAGACAAATGGAAAAAGGGAGTTTGGAGGTAACAGGTACTATGCAAGGAGCAACATGTAAAGTAAAACCATGATTCATATACTCAGAGAGGAAGGATAAGATGTTACTTTTACAAAACAAGAACAAAATGTTTTGAAAAGGGATACATGGAGAACAAGAATGAGCTCTTCTTGAAAATGTAAAACATAACAGCCAAAATGAAAGATTCAATGAGGCTTGAAGATGAAGTTGAAAACATTCATTTATTCAACAAATACTATCAAGTGCCTGCTTGTGTCCTTGGCATTGTTCTGGGTAGTGGAGATTCATCAGTGAGCAAAGAGACAACCCTGGCCTGGTAGAGCTTAAATTCCAGTGTGGGTAGAGCATAAACAATACAATTCAATAATATATAAATTACATGACATGTTGGAAGGTATAAGTACTGGAAGGAAGAGAAAAAAATAGAGAATGGAGAGTACTGGGAAGGGAGGGGAGAGATAAGTTGAAGTTTTAAAGGGTCAAGGTCAGTCTCATTGGGAAGGTAACAGCTGAGGAAAGACTCAGAGATGGTGAGGAAGTTCACCATATGATATCTTAGGGAAGGTCATTTCAGAAGGAAAACTAATGTAAGGCCCTGAGACAAGAGGGTGCCCTTCCTATGCAGGGCATAAGAGGGGACCCAGTGTGGCCGGAGTGAAGGGAGAGAACAGTGGGAGGTGAGGTCGGAAGGAAACAGTACCTGATGGCATGGGCCCCGTACGCCAGAAGAGGGACTTTGGCTTTTACTCGGAGGGAAATGGAGAGCTGTGGCAGAGTTTTAAGCAAAGAAGTGACACGATCTGACTTTGGACTTAAAAAAATCACTCCTGCATATGCGTTGAGAATTGACTATAGGGGATAAAAGTATTGAAGAGAGGACTTGGATGCAAAATTCAGTAGCAAAGATGAGTGCAGTATTGCCCTGATGTTCAATCTTTGTATCTCAGTTATTCCCTCTGAGTCAGCCTCTGTCCTCTTTTCCACCTGGCTTGCCTGACCTCTCCTTTGTCAGTCTGCTCTCTGCTTACATCTTCTGCTTAACTTCACCTCCCAGGTCCTATTGCATCTCTTTCAGCTTTCAGTCTCTTGCATCATATCCTAAAGCATATAATATCCGGTTGGTTCCACTTTTAGCGTTAATATCATTTTAATGAAGGCCCCTTTGGCCTTGTTTTTTGCTTAATCTCTCTAGGCATATGCAAACAAATATTAAGCATTTACTTATTGAATATAACATTCAATTTTCTGCTTTTTAATCCTCCATCATCAGACAACATCCTCTACAGAGATAAACCCAACAGTTTAAGCTGCTTTAAACAAAAAGGGACGTGGAAAATACCTGTTTTTATACCTTAAATTCCAACTTACGTATCCTGGTGGGAAAACCAATAACCTTATCACAAACACACAAACTTTTATAGGAGCATATCTGTTTAAACCAAATATGCTTAGATTTTAAGGAAAAATACATGAATCCTATTTTGCACAGAATCATTTTCCTCAGTAGTTTTTCAATGCTACTTTTTCTCTGATGTTAAAAACTAAAGCCTAAGGGACTTCTGATAAAGTTGTTATAACTGCAGGTTCATAAAATTCTTTTCACCCACATTTGCTGAAGTTAACAAAAATGTAAAAATAACAAAGAACATACCATCAACCCTGAAACCAAGAAAAGATCTCAGCTTCATACCAGAAACTGAGAAGTGTCATCCAGAAAAAGAAAAACTGGACAAAATTGAAAGAAGGTGCTAAAAAAAATCAATATGTTCTTCAAAGAGAAGACCGAGACATGGAAGAGTACAAGGAGGGAATTCTGAGAAGTCTCACTGCTTTTGAAGATTCCGGCATTAAGTATAAAGGTGCACCAGAGGGAAGGCTTGGAATAATCTCCTCCTTTGGGGACCCTTTCTTCCATCAAAAAGACTCTCCTGGCAAGAAGAGCCAAGTATGTCTACCATCTTTACTGCGTCTGATGTATCAACATGTTAGGAAAGAGAAAAAGCATCTACTGGGAATAATTATTACAGCCAAAACAAGAAAAGCTCCAAAGACAAGGGAAAAAAGAATATTTGTCCCCAACCAGGCCAAAAGCCTATGATACATGCTAGACAGTGAAGCAAACTTCCAATGTATTTATTTCATTTGTATTAAGTAACTCAATGACAGCTACCCAGAGCCCCAGCTCTCTCTTTACTCCTCTCAGGCAGCTAAAAGACTGGATGAGTCATATAAATTATGGGCATTCAGTCCATATTATCTGTGGAAGAATAATACCTAAACACTATTTAAGGTAAATGACACACTGAGAAGGAATGGCTCACATTCATTAAAGAGTTTCTTGATAATACTGACATGTGACTAAGGCAAAATAATCTGCATGTGCAATAAAAACAAAAAAAAACAAAAACAATGACCTACTAAAGACAAAGATTTCAAATCAGTTATTTCAAATAACTGATTCATATTGTGTTCCAGCTACCCACAAGCAGTATTTTAAGTGTTTCATGTATATTAACTTCTTTAGTCCTCAAAACAACCCTCAAAATAAGCACCATTATCATCCTCACTTTACAGATAAGAAAACTAAGGCACAGTGGAGTTAAGAAGCTTGTTCAGATTTACCCACCTGTTAAAGTGAGGCCAGGATTTGAACACAGGCAGTCTGAGTCCAGAGTCTGCTTTTAGCTACTCTGCTCTTACACATTGGTCCTTATGATCATTTGAAATCTTTGGCTTTAGTAGGCTGTGCTACTTTCTTTTTTGTATGTGCATATTTTAGTCTTAGTTACATATTGGTGTGACCTGGAAACTCTTTAGTGAAATTAGCCATTCCTTCTCAGGGTGCCATTTAGCTCAAGAAACTGACAACAGCTTAAGCAACTACTTTATACTCTCAAGAACATTAAAGAGAATGTAAATTTATCAGCCATGCACCCTTTCTTGGAAGCTACTTTAGGGAAGAAAACCAAGAAAAAGAAAGACATCAACTCAGATATCAGGGATCCAACACAGAAGAATAGTTTTAAAAGTCTCAGCAATGGAACTGTGCAGTAGACCTAAAGAGCACAAGGTACACAGGGAATATCAAAGAAGAAGATTCAATTTATGTGCTTGACAATTGAAAAATTATTGTTTATCATTCTATGGGTCTGTTAGAGCATTTGGCCAAAAATTAACAGTAGGTATATAGGAAATAAAGCAGACTTTTAAAATGGGATAGTTATTTGAAAAAGGACTCAGATAAAGAAAACAAACTGGTGATTGTCAGATGGGAGGGGGTATTGGAGGGCTGGGTGAAAAAGGTGAAGGGATTAAGAAATACAAATAGGCAGTTACAAAATAGTCATGGGGAATATAAAATCCAGCATGTATAGTACCAGGTGGGTTCTAGACCAGTTGGGGGGATCAATTTGTAAATTATATAAATATCTAACCACTATGCTCTACACCTGAAACTAATATAAAATAATTTGTCAACTATAATTGAAAAATAAAAATTAAAAAAAACTAAATAGCAATAGAATTTTTAGTTTGATGGTTCAAAGAAAGCATGAACAGTAAGAAAACAAATCTACATATTAAAAACAAATTAAAAATGAGATAGTTATTAACTATAAAGAAAAACAAATTTACATGACAAAGTAATGAAAGGGTAATCACATTAATACTCCTTAGTACAGTGATGAATTTAAATGTAATAAATAATACAGTGTATATGCATATATTATGTAAGTTATTTATGCAACATATAATATGGTTAATATATATGTAATAATTTAAACTATCAACTTTAAAATTTTAAATGTAATTATTTTGGGAATGATAAAGGAAAGGTAAGAAGATGATGAGAGAGCTAAATCACTAACTTCTGTAATTTGGATAGTATCTAAAAGAATCAACCAAGAGATAACTATGTATATTATTTATAAATACTAAAAGAAGCAGTTAAAATAGTTTGTGTAGAATAAGACTGTGAGGTAGGGAGGTGGGGTTAGGTGGGCAGGGGGAAGGATTACTGTCCTTATAGCATTTTTTGTATTATTTGATTTTTCAACTGTACAAAACCTAAATACACAAGATGAAATTTTAAAGATTGTCAAAAGAAAACCTATGCCTGGCAAGCACTTACTTAATAAATGTTTTTTCAAATTACTAAAGAATCTGACCAAAGACATTTTAATAAAAAGCTCTATAAAACACTGCTTGAAAGTTAAAGATTGGTTTCCTATATAGATGTGGCTCTAGGGAGTCTTAATGTCCTTCCTTTAAAACAAGGGGGGGTGGGGGAGAGCAACAAACAGTATGAAACTTTAAAAATGTGTTTTCTTTAAGAAATTGAATCAGACTTCCACCCTGTAATTGTATTCTTTTGGTTTTTCAAGATACTAAAGAAGGGACCTTTATTTTAGCACTTGGGTGGAGGCGTAACAAAGCCATCTGTATGATGGATTCAGCTACAGGAGAGCCATTTTGACTAAAAAAGGTTTCTGTACTGATGCCACATGCATTGATGAGTTAGTTTTCATTGCCTCGTCATCTTTATCTATTCTGTATGTATGTGAACTCTAGGTTCCCATCACAAATTGCTCCTATGTCACGTTTCCCTTCCATATCGGTTTTTCTTGACCCATTAGTTCCTCTTTGGGGTCCCCTGATGACTTCCTCACATGTAGCATGCAAACAAATCTATTTTTATTGTGCAGCAGGCTTAAAAAGGAGAACATTGCAAGCACACAGTACCAGTTTAGGAGTCTGCGTGAAACACTTAAAATTAGGCTATCGTGTGAGTTTTTCTGAGAGAGGTGGGCACCGATCGAGATTTGAAATGAAATAAACCTAAGTGAGTCTGGCTTTGGACTAGAGGTTGCAAATGTTAGTCCTAAGAGGACAGAAACAGGGAGGGAAGCAACACACCAACCTAAGAGTTGGAACAGTCATTTAAGGGGCGGTAGTAATGATCAACTGGAGCTTGGTGGCGTGTGCAAGGAGTTTATTGAAGAAAGCAATTAGAGTATTGTGAGGTGTTGGAGACTGTAGTAGCAGAAAGGAAAAGAAAAGAATTCATACTGGAAATGCTGTAAAAGAAAGGGTCAGGTTGGTGGTGGAGAAATAGAGGGGAAGAGCCAACAATGAACTGAAGATTATACCAAATTTCTTTTTACTTGAGAGATTGAGAAGTATGAGAACCTGGATAAATGATCCCCCAAGAATATATCATTGTCTCTGACTTCCTCATGTTTGGTCTTGAGACATTTATATATTGTCTAATTCATTTCTGAGAACTGAAAAAATTTTAACAAAGATTCATATGGTATTAGTTGTCTGTTTGACTCTTTCCCCAGGAATGTATCTAAATTCTTGGGAGTTTACCTAGCACCCCGAAGAGAGGTGGCACAGGCTGTGTGTAAATCCAGTGTGACACTACACTAGTGACCAATGTGTACAATTTGTGTAAAGCTGCGTTCATAAGAGAACCATAGGTATTGATGGCTTTTGATTCTGATTCATCTTATTTTCTTTTATCATTCTTAAAATATTCATCCAAAAATATTTGTATTTTGGCTTTATTTTCATGACTGTAAAGTTAAAACAGGACTGTTTCAAACTCAGCACACACCCAGTGTAGATAATGAGTAGCTAGACAACCGAACCAAAATGACCTACCTGACTCCTAGTGCCATCTGTTGGTGCCATGCAGAATTGATGTGCTTCAGCTGATGCTCTGGCTAATTTTGTTGACATACCCAAGTTCCCCAGCTGAGCTTATAAGTAGAGGAACATCTGTGATTTCAAAGTCATATACTACTGAGCAGCCAGCAACATTTTCCTTTTCTTTCCTCTTTTGTGAAGGTGTGGCGAGGTACCCTGGCCCGCATGCGGTACAAGAAGGCCAAGGCTGCCCTGACAATTATCAGATGCTACCGGCGCCACAAAGTGAAGTCATACATCCGTGAGGTGACCAAACGCTTTCATGGCGTCAAGACCATGAGAGACTATGGGAAGCATGTGAAGTGGCCAATACCTCCTAAAGTTCTTCGCCGTTTTGAGGAGGCCCTACAAGCAATTTTTAATAGGTAAGAACTTGTTAGTATGTACTACATCCATTTATGGCCACACATTTGATATATAAAGTCTCAAATTTGAGACAATGATAGTAGCTTAGTTATTTGCTGTCATGACATTTGCTTTTACCTTGTCTCCAGTTTTGTAGATTTTGCTTTCAAAGGGCAACATCTGTTGCCCTCTCAAAATAATGGAACTGTCCTGCTTGGAGGGTTGTTGAAAGGATCATAACTAAATATAAATAAAGCATTCCTGTTAGTGCCTGACACATAATAAGCATTTTGGAAATGTTTGCTTTTACTATGAGTGTGTGTACGTAGAGTCACATATCATTTGAGCTTTTTTTCTTCTTTTTTACTTAACCAAGGTTGTATGTATGGTTAAATGACTTGACTTAATCTTGAAAACCTGTCTGATAATAAAGATCTGTGTAATATTTTAATAGCTGCAAAAAATTAATTGATTTTTATTATATTACACTATGGCCTATACAGCCTTCTTTTTACATTTTGACATTTTATGTATGGCCTGGAATTAATTCTTATAAAATTTATTCATTCAGCAAATATTAACTCAAAACCTACTGTGCCACAGACATTGACTAAGGTCCCAGAAATATGGTGACAAATAAGGAAAATGCAAAAGATAGGGCTTATATAGTCAATGAGCATTTTGAAAATAATGTGTCTGCTCTGTTTGTTGACGGTACACACATGCACACAAGCACAGAGGATCAATCTTGCCAGTTATATTAGTTTAGTCCAAAGGCAAACTTTTTCTGTAAAAGGCCATATAGTAAATATTTTAGGCTTTGTGGGCTACATGTGGTCTTTGTCACATATTTTATTCTGTTTTGTCTAGTTTTTGTTAAGCATATAAAAACTATTCTGAGCTTGAGAACAGTCCAGAGCCAGGCCATGAGCACAGGCTATCATTTACCAACTCCTGGTCTAATCCCTATATCCTATGTAATTCTTTAATTTTTTTATCTGTGGAATACTAAGAGAAATATGTTAAAGTACTACACTGTGATTGTGGGGTTTTGGTTTTTTCCTAAGATCTCAGTGTGTGTCTAACCATGTTTAAGCTCGCTCCTATTCCTCATAGTAATTCTTTTTCATTCTGGGAAGGCTGGAGGTCTTGTTTGTGCCCAGCTTTTTTCTCTTTTTCATGTTTTTGAGGCTGGTGATTTCTATGGCTATAGCTGTTGTCAGCTGTACATATTTATCAATGGCATTTGGCTTGATGGGATGAAAAACCTGTGTGTCTCTCTCCATGGTTTTTTAGGTCAGATTCCAAATTCCCCAGCATGCCTTTGGAGTCAGTCAGGTCCTGAGCCACTGTCCAGGGTGAAAACAGACCCACAGGCAGAGCAAGGACCCCCCCCCCCCAACCCTGCACTGAAAATGAAACTTGGTGCTCGAGCTACAATCTTGAAACAAGAATACATCTCGGGAAAATTCTAGATGAAACCAATCTCTTTAACATTTTATGTATGTAAAGTGGGAAAATAATTTTAGTTGAATCTCATTCTAGCGTTCCATGGAAGCATAGGTTGAGAACCCTTGGTCTTGATTTCATCTGATAAAAGGTAATTCTCAATTTGCTTCCAACCGACCTGCTTCAAGCTCCTGTGGCAGAAAAGAGGGCATGAGTATCACATAGGACTAGGATTCTGCTAAGAGTGTAAAAGACCTTGTACTTGTTTTTTCTCAATCAGGAATAGATTATTTTTAGTATATGCTTTTCGTTGCTTAAACCAAAAAACCTTGAAGTCATGTTTAAATCCTCTTTAGTTCTGTAGTTCTCACATCTAATCCATCAGCAAGTCTTATTGGTGTTTCCTTCAGAATATATCCAGAACCAACACCTATGTCTACCTCCATCCCAACCTCCTGGATCTAAGCCACCATCCTTTACCATGTGCATTATGGAAGTAGCCTCATAATGGGTCATCCTGTTCCCAGCCCAAACTCTCTTCAGCCTTTCTTCCTACAGCAGTCAGAATGATCCTGTAAAGTAGGAGTCAGGTCATATCCCTTCTTTGTTCAAAACCTTCTAATGGCTTCTCATCTCGTTCAGAGTAAAGGCCAAAGTCCTGATAATGGCCTCCATGGCTCTATAGATGCTGGTCCTGGCTCCCTCTGACCTCCCCTCCTGTGACTCTTTTCCCTGTGCTCATTCTGCTCCAGCATCACAGCTGGTATTCTAACACACCAAGCAAGCTCACACCTTAGAGCCTTTGCACTTGCTGTTTTCTCTTCCTGGAGCACTCTTGCTCAAGTATCCGTACAACTTGATTTTTCACTTCCTGTAGGTCTCTGTTCATATATCTTTATCAGTGGTGCATATAAATAACATCTGCTCCCTGTTCTTTCCCTCTGCTATACTCCTGTCCTTCTTACTTTCTTCCATAGCACTTATGACATCATACTTCCTGTATGTTTATTCATTGCCTTGTTTATTGTCTATGTCTGCTCTCTAGAATATAAGCACCTAGCAGAAAGGACCATCATCTGTCTGTTTACTGTTGTGCTTCCCCTGCCTAGAACAGCATCAGGAATCTAGTACTTGCCTAGAAAACGTGTTGAATGAATGAATGATGAATCCTAAATTGCTATGCCCTAACAATATGTATTGAGAGTCTACATATCACTAAATCCTAGTTGCTTTCAAAACACACCAACAACAAAGCAAGTTTTACAAATATCTGTCCACATAAAACTATGTGTATTTTAATAAGTTCTGTGTACTTTTTTTAGAGTAGTCTGCAAGTAGTTTGGTTTAATTCTACTTAATGGCAGCTTCAGTTGTTTTTGAGAATGAATGATAATGTGTTTCTGAAGTCCAGTACGTTTTGTTTATTTCCTTATAGATGGAGAGCATCTCAGCTCATCAAGAGCATACCCGCTTCAGATCTGCCCCAGGTCAGGGCAAAGGTTGCGGCCATGGAAATGTTGAAGGGTCACAGGGCTGACCTTGGGCTCCAGAGGGCCTGGGAGGGCAACTATCTTGCTTCGGTAAGTCCAGGAAAAGAAAGCGGAATCACTCCTGCTTCCTTAACAAAGAAAGAGAAGAATTTTTCTCCAAGAATTTATAGAGACTGACACTTTCAGAAATTAAATTTCTATGAGAGATGCTAAACTAAAAGTTTTTTTGCTTCTAAGTGTACAATATTTGATGTTTACCCTATGTTAAAAAGAGTTCTCTGTCTTGTATCTATATGTATTATGTATACTCTATAACCTAGCTTTGACCATTTAAACCTTTTCTTGCATAATTCAACTATTTTTAACTACCACCTTAATATCAATTATTCCAAAAGCTGTATTTCATTCTCTCTCTCACTCCTTATCTTAAAAGTTTTATAGGACCTTTGGTGTTAGGACAACTATCTAATGGCTTATCATCTGGGATGGGGAGATAAAAAGTACATGTATGAAATTACATGTATGAAATTACATGAGCATAGTAATAAAACAGTATACTAAAAGATCACCTTTTCATCTAAAATGCTAAGCATACTCATTCTCTCACCTTGCCTTTTTCTCTCAGAAGCCAGATACACCTCAGACCTCAGGCACTTTTGTGCCCGTTGCCAATGAACTGAAACGGAAGGACAAATACATGAACATCCTATTTTCCTGTCATGTCCGTAAGGTAACGCTATTTTGAAACAGACCTCCTTGGAAAGAAAAGACTGATTCAGATGAAATTTACTTAGATATCACCCAATAAAACATAACAGTAGGTACATAATTAGCTACATCATCAATGAGCTGTACCTATCTGTGGTGAGGCATTAATGGAAGGGCTGTGATGACTACAATTTTAGAGTTAGGCTCTCAAGCCTTCTTAAGAGAAGTCGATATTTTTGGTAACCATTTTTTTCTAAAACAGGATTGAGGATTTGTATTTCACTGCATGTGTAACTTTCATAGCACATACTGGTCTGCCTTGTATTTAATGGTCTTGTAGTACTTTTTATACATATTTTATTACTTTTTAAAAAGAGGGAGGAGGAGGAAGAACCTAGTTTGTAAAAGAGAGGACATAGCAAGATTTGGAAGATGGGGGAGAAGGTTATATTCTATGGCTGTTATTTGCTTATCTTGACGCAGGATGTGTGTGAACTATTATTTACCTGAAGATGATAGCAGCTGGGGAAGAGGAAGAGTGGAAGTTGGAAAGTGGAAGGCAAGGGACATAGTTGGTTTTTTAAAACCCAAAAATTACTTGTTTAGAAAAATAAAAAAGAAATGGAAATAATTATAAAAGCATTTTGTAAAATTATGCAAATAAAATTAAAATATTAATGAACTTAAGAAAAATATTACTAGACTGACCTCAGAAGAGATGTTGACCTAAATATGTCAATATCCAAAAGAGAAATTAAGAAAATATTTTAAAATTACCTCACAACAAAGGTCCAGGTAGGTTTAGGTGCTTTTTAAAGGTATTTTGTTTCAAATATTTATAAAGTAGATAATTGCAGTGATATTCAGATCACAATAAAGAAATATTTTTTAACTATAAATTTGACAAACCAAATGTTGATAACAACCAGTGTTTGCAAGAGTTTAGGGAAACACTATTGGTAGGGCATAAAACAATAAATTTAAAAGGTTTGGTCTATGGCCATGCTACCCTGAACAATCCCGGTCCTGTCTGATCTCGGAAGCTAAGCCAGGTTGGGCCTGGTTAGTATTTGGATGGGAGACCACCTAGGAAGACCAGGTGCTGTAGGTGTAAAAAATTTTTAAAAATAAGGGATTGTAAGTTGACAAGGTCCTTGCAGTTTGTGAAGTCAACCAAGGGTTGCCTTACCTAAAAAATTAAAAAATAATAATAATACAATTAAAATATTTTTTAAAAAAACAAAGGATTGAAGTCATATGTTCTCTGATCATAATGAAGTGAAATTAGAAAACAAAAACAGTAAAAAAAATTTAGAGATGCACAAATAGGTGGATATTAAATGACACTCTCTTGAATAACCAATGGTCAAAGAAATCACAGGAAAATTAGAACGTATGGAAATGAATATACGACATACAAAAACTTATAGGGATGCAGCTATCTTAGGGGGAAATTTAATGCCTGCAATAAAAGTATGAACAATCTCATGTCAATAATTTAATCTTGTACCTTAAGACACTGGAAAAGAAGAGCAAACTAAACCCAAAGCAATCAGAAGGAAATAATAGAGATTAGAGCAGAAATCAACAAAATAGAGACTGGAAAAAAATTAAAGGCCAAAGTTGTTTTAACGATCAACAAAACTGACAAACCATTAGCCAAGACTGACCAAATACTAAAATAGAAGATTAAACTTTCTTTATCCATGTAATGCAAAAAAAATAACTGTTATTGTTCAGACATTCTAAGGAAGAAGAGATCAATTCAATGTAATATAAATTTTTTAACAAAATAACAGCCAGTTTTAAACTTAGAAGGAAATAAATGTCATCAAAGAAAGCTTGCTGGCAGTATCTTGGGATGTTTACCAAAGTCCAGAGTCAATTCTGAACTCCTAGATCTAGAAACTCTGTTTTATAAGTATACCTAGAATTGATCAGCCAATCAAGAAATGACTTTTGCTAACCAAATTTACAAGAAAATATAAGCCCTGATGCCAGTTTGTGAATTTAACAAAGGAATGTACCATTTCAGTTAGTCTTCATATCTACTATCTAGGATACTTCCTTTCTAGTATCAATATATCTGGGAAGTCAAATTAGTAATCAGAACTATTGATCAAAGAGAGTTGGATGTTTTTGACAATTATCATCTACTGTGGAAAAGCCTGGTGTCTAACAGCATGAGGTCTAACAGCATCTCTCTCCCTGGGTTATACTGGGTAAAAACTGAAAGTTTCTTAGTGGTGCTCTTGTATTTCTCAGTTCAATGAAAAATAACATTTCTTCACATTATAGGTTAGATAATGTCCTCTTTAGGAAGTTTTGATCCCAAGGATGTACCAAGATAAACTTGACACAATTTCAGTAAAGCCCTCTTCTTTTATGCTTTGATCCTTTATGAAGCAGCCACTTTCTATTAACTACAGTTTTAGGATGCCCCTTAAGGTAGGACACTTCTGTTGATTGCTCTCACTTCTAGTCTAAGTCTCCTGAACTACTTGCTCTCCAGCTCCCTGTGGTGCTGACTAAACCTATAAACAGATCACTAGAAATGTTAAGGCAAAAGCAAGTGACAGGGATTTTTTTCCTTTAATTGAGAATTTTAGCTTAAGTAATAGAAGAAATAAAATGAGATCTTATCTAATGCTGAGTCTGTAGCCCAAGTTTTCTATTACTTTATGAATTTAAGAAGAAGAAAATTAGTGTTCCTATGCCATAATTATTTTAATTAAGTTTGAATTTACTAATTTACATGTGTATATAAAAAGTTTTTCTTTCCATTTTGACTTAGCTAAGTTATGCAACTTAAAGCTTTTACTTTGTTACATGATGTCCTTCTCACTCATTTTATCATATTTTAAGGATGATTTGAGTTGCTAAAACAGAAGATAAGGATTTATGACCTCTTCTCTTTAGAAATTACACTTTTGCACAAAAAAGAATGTAATATTCCTAGACAGAGTTTCAGTAAAATTGCTTCTTTGGTGTTTTTGTTCATTGGTTTCCAAATTATCTCCTGGACGTATGAGAAAGAACAATACTCTCCACTTTACCACTCGGCCTATTGTTTTTGACTCATGACCTTGTAAAATGATACAGAAAGGTTTTTTTATACTCTTCTGCAACATATTCATATTTCTCAATATGAATTCACAATAGATGAGGAACATTCTTTGCTTATTATTCAGATTTCATCTTAGATGTTCTCTATTCTCCATATTCTAAGATGTATACAAATGATGATTAGTGTTCTCCCGCATAGGTTTCACAAACCAGCATTCTGTTGAATATTAATGTGTCTTCAGAAAGAGTTTTATAATTCAATGTATTTGGGACATGCTGGGGTGAACAGTTAAACATACTCTGTAAATGCAGAATCCTCAGAGCTTTTAATATATTCATGGTTACAACTATCCCAGGGGAGGCTGTGGTTTGCATTGTTCCTCAGACCAACTTGACTTGGAACTCTTTCTTGCACAAAGCATCACATAAAGCCAGTGTTGTGCAAAATAACTTAGAAAATGCTCATGTAGAAGCTCTACAATCGCTTGTTTCAAGCCTTCTGACCAGTGCCAGTTCCCTTTTATGGCAAAAACTGTTGCCATATGAAGTGAATAATTACTACCAAGAGTTATTATTTCACCACACAAACTCTGTTTTACTCTTAATTACAGACACCATTTTTGTCAAATTAAAGATTGAAAAACATACTTTGGTTATAAGGAAATGTTAAGAGAATTGATGGATTTCTAAAACCATGAGGCAAAAGGGAGAAGACTAACTAAAATTCAAACTAAAACTTGAACTTTAGTTTGCTGTATCCTACCTATAGCAATATATACTGCTGTGCTCCATCCGAATTTACTTAGCTGTATATCCTACCAATGCCAACAACGTTCTCATATTAATCTCTAACTTCTTTGCATCTTGAAAGTAAGATCTTGGAAGCAGGGATGGGGATTTATATATCACAAATGTGCCTTCTGTTCTTAGTGGAGAGGTTTTAGTATTTTTGTCATTTTGTTTTGCTTTTCTTTCTAGTCACTGAGAAACATGACGTTGTAGTTGTTCAGAAATTTTTAGTGCTCAGTATCTTTATTTAAATATTACCCAAATCTAAAATTGAAACATGCTAATTAGCAAGTAGTTTACTTATTTATAAATGTCCCACTGTTAATTTTGACTATTAGAAAAAGATTTACCTGTAATTGTGGACATTTCCAAACTCTTTAATAAAGTAGCATTCTACAAAATCACACACATGTATATTTTCTCTCAGTCACATTACCTAGTTTTATTTTCCTTACACATTGTAAGAAATTATTTCTATATACAGATTTCTTATCTGTCTCAACCTTATCTACTAGTCTCAGATTCTTATTATAACCAATGGCTTCATGCCATTCTCTTGTATATCATCATCAGCTTATAAAGTTCTTAAAAATGCACATTGTAAATTGGTGGGGAGGAGTTATCAAATTGCTTAATTGGAATAAATGTTTACCAGTATAATTTTTTTTAATTAATACGAGTCATGTGCTAGATTAACAAATGTAGAAAAAAATAAAGTTAATCCTATTTTAGATTTCTGATTATAAAAAGACACTTTTCTCAATGAAATTGTAAGTCTAAATATTTTATAAGGGTAGCTACTACCAGTAATAGTGTTGCAAATACAGGCACAGATGTGTTTCTCCAGATGTGTTTCACTCAGGATGGTTCGTCTGGCCTGTCAGCGTTCTGTGTGCATAGTATAGTCTTGTAGTGATAGCTGATTATGACTGTGAAGGGAAAAGTTAAATTAACTCATGGAAATGACACTCTAGGAGATTTAAAAAAAAATGTACAAATAAATCTCAACAATTTCAACCAAATGAATAAATAAATCCATGTCAGCAATCCATGTGCTTACATAGTGCATGCTATGTTAGAGAGCCTTTTATTAAAGAGATAGCTTACTCATAAAAGGGCTTACAGACAGACAAATAAAAAAGCGTGAAGTCCACAGTTCCTTTTTCTTCAGTGCAGAAATAAAGTTTTTCCAGGACCAGACTTGGCAATGGGGACTTAAGCTATTGAGCAACTATGCTTCTATTTGCCAGTTGGGGATTTCTTTTTCTTATGTTATGCAATCTCCCCAGTGTGCTGCAGCCACTTCCATCTGTTTTCCAGTCTGACAGTTCTGTCATCAACACTGATTGAGAAAAGGAGTTCTTGAAATTATCCTGTGGGATTAAAAGTCTTCTCAAAACCAACTGATCAGCAAGGATGTAGTAAATACTATAGGTTGCCCACATCTGTAACTGGGGCTGCAAGGTACTAGACAAAAAGTACCATATGATCACGACCCTCAAGGAGCTTCCAAGTCTGGCTGGAAGACAGAATTACTGTTCATGAAATAACAAGGCAATAAATAAAAACCTCTCATGGATATTTGAGATTATACATTGTTTTTGTTTTGCCTATGCATTTGTATTGAGGTATAATTTATATACAGGTAAATACAGAAATCTGAAGTATATAGTTCACTGAGTTTTGACTAGTACATACACCATGTAAATTACAGTCCTATCAAGATATTGAACATTTCTATCACCCTAAAAGGCACCTTCGTGCCCCTTCCCAGCCAAGTCTTAGCACTACCAAAGACAACCATTCTGATCTCTTTTGTCATAGATTAATTTTGCTAATCAAAAAAAGAAAAGTAGTCATACAATTGTATGTAAGATTCTACTTTGTTTTGAAGTGAATTTCTTAATCTTATAACTATTTTGATAACTTATTTGTAGTTATTTTACAAAGAAAACAACTTTTTTATATACTTCCAATTTTAAGACAATCTGTATAACCTTTTATATTATCTGAGTTAATTAGACCTAGATTAGTGAGGTTATAGTCATTAGATTGTCACAAGATTAGTAAGTAAAACCAACCTTTTTTACCAAACATAGCTACAACTTGTTTAAAAACACAGTGTTCTACACAGCTATTTGAACAAGTATATTTCTTAATAACAAACATAAATGGTCTAAAAATTACAAGTCACCTGTCCTTGAAATCATTAAAGTTTTCCAATAATAAATGGAAATTTTTCACTTTTAGTAGAGAGATGTAGAGAGTAGCTCAACTTCTTAATGAGAAGATACAGGCTAAAGATAGATTTAACTTGATTATCTTGGTATTTATAAGTATCAGCCAATCTTCTTTCCCATCTTTTTTCCCAAACAAAAAGTAAAGATGTAGCCAGTGTTTTACATTAGCAAAAGCACTTAAGCCAATGCTCTTCATGTTCTCGGATATGCTGCTTTAAAAGAAAAACCTAGGCTCTTTGGTTTCAGTGTTAATTTTTGTTTCATTCTTCATTCTATATATATTCTATATATTTATTATACAGCAGTGGAATAGAAGTTCAGAGGGAAGAGTGATCATTTTTTAACTACAGGAATTAAAGAAGTTTTATAATGGAATGTTAACTTCAAGCAATATCTTAAAATATACATAAAGAGTAAAGGAAGGAGTAGAAAATCATAAAGATATATGAGAGAGTATAACATGTCAGACAAGAGCAGAGAGCCCTTGAAGAAATAAAGTTGAACAAGTAGAATAATGGCAGAGAGGAGAACTTGAAAGTCAAGTAAAGGACTCCTCGTGGAGAGGAAACTTGGAGACCCCTAGACTTCCTATTCGAAGCACAAATCCCCTCTTCCACACCCACATCAGATGCCCACTTAGCTTCTGCTCGAATCCTTTCTATGTGAGACGCTAACTGCCTTCTCATATGGTCTGACCTTTTTATGGATAGTAATAATTAGGAGACAGTTATTTGTGCCATGGACAAATTGAAAACAGTCCACTTTTGAACATGTAGATTTAATAACACATTGCCATTCTACTTTGAGGGATTTAATCTGAAACACCCCTTCCCAGTAAATTAGGGAAGGGGCAAAAATTAGGTGGTTTTTTTTACAGCTTTATTGAGATATAATTCATATACCCACAAATTACCATTTAAAAAATATATACAATTCAGTTGCTTTTAGTATATTTACAGAGTTGTGTATCCATCACCACAGTCAATTTTTGAACATTTTCATAACCTGAAAAGAAACTCCACATCCCTTAATTGTCATTCCCCTAAACCTCTCATCTCCCAGTCCTATGTAACTGTTAATCTACTTTCTGTTTCTATAGATTTGCTTATTCTAGACATTTCATGTAAATGGAATGACACAGTATGTGGTCCTTTATGACTGACTTCTTTCACTTAACAATGTTTTCAAGGTTCATCCATGTTATAGCATGTGCCAATTCTTCATTCTTTTTATTGCCAAATTATATTTCATTGATGGACATTTGGGTTTTTTCCTACTTTTTACCTATTATAATTAATGCAGCTGTGAACATTCAAGCACAAGTTTTTGTGTGATTATGTTTTTAATTCATATAGGTATATATACCTAGGAGTGAAATTTCTGGGTTATATGGTAATTCTGTGTTTATCTGGTTGAGGAACTGCCAGACTGGTTTCCAAAGTGACTGTATCATTTATATTCCCACCAGTAGTGATGAGGGCTCCAATTTCTCCACATCTTGGCCAGTATTTGTTATTATCTGTCTTTTTTATTATTGTCATCCTAGTGGGTATTCAGTGGTATCTCATTGTGGTTCTGATTTACATTTCCCTGGTAGCTAAGCGTACTTTCCCTGGTGTTAAGCATACTTTCATGTGTTTATTGGCTATTTGTATATCTCCTCTGTAGAAATGTCTATTGAAATTCTTTACCCATTTGTAATAGATTTTTTTGTCTATTATTAAGTTGTAAATTCTAGATAAAATATATTCTATTCTTTATATACTCTAGATATGAGCCTATCAGATATATGATTTGCAAAAATTTTCTGTTATTCAGTGGGTAATCTTTTCATTTTCTTTATAGTGTCTGAGTTACATGTTTTATTCCTTCAATTCTTTTGTATTTTTCTTATTTTCCCCATTAAATTGTAAAATTTCACAAATCTGGAAACTGCTACACCTTTTAGATCTCTATTGCATCCAGTAGAGTGGCCATATATGATACACACCTATTAAAGAATGTGTCTTGACAACCAGCTATCCCTGCCCCTAGATGTTTTCCTGGCAGATAATTTGATTTCAGTCTTCGTGAGATATAATTTCTTGGTTTGTTTTGTTACAGGTCAATCGGTTTAGTAAGGTGGAAGACCGAGCAATTTTTGTCACCGATCGTCACTTGTATAAAATGGATCCCACTAAGCAGTACAAGGTGATGAAGACTATCCCTCTATACAATGTAAGTATTTTCTGCTTCTCTCTGAATAAAAGATTATTAACCTGGTGTTCTTGGACCACTAATGGTCTGATAGTCTAATCATTAGAACCTTTAGATCTTTAGGAAGCCTATGAATTCCTGAAATTTCATGCCAATTTCATGTTTTATACAAATGTACAATTTTTTGTAAGAAGGATCCAAAGCTTCCAATAGATTAATGAAGGCATTTTTTTTTTAAGGGTAAGGATTCTGCATTCTATGTGATCTTTCTCTATTTCTAATCCTACTCATTGCTTAACTGTTGTGACTCATAACATATTTTCTTATTTCTTTTCATAAGACTTATTCTTTTTATGTTCTTAATCCTACCCACTACTTAAAGTGTTGTGACACATAATATATTTGCTTATTTATTTTTATAAGGCTTGTTTTTATATGGTAATGGAATCAGGTAGGAAAATAATTACTTTATGAAAACATTATCACTCTTTCAAATGTGAAATTGATGCTGTTTCCAGAAGTTCTTTCACCACTATACTTTACCTCTGATATAAACCTACTCAGTTGTTTACTGTCTCCATGGGGGTTTCAAATTCTGTAATCATTCCTTATTTGAAATAGACATTTGGATGGTGTCTCCTTGAATCTCAATATGAGATTTTTTTAAAGTTTTTTTCCTGCTTTATGAAGTCTTTTACAAGTGACTACTTTTTCTGATTCTTCAGAAAGGTCCTACTGGACTACTGTATCTTTACATGTGTAAGGTGCTTTTTCTCTGTCTACTAGTTCTTAAAGAGGAAGGTCTGTGTTTGTCCAATAACGGAATATATGAAGATTATTAAAGATTATTTTAAATCCTTTCAGTCTTTGCAAAAGGAAATAGGAAACACTGTTTTGTAATTTTATTTTGTTAAATCAGGAATCCTGTTGATTGTAAGTTGATTGTAAAATTGTAAGAAGGCAAACTATCCCTGGCTTTGCTAAATGATTTAGAACATCACTGCAGGCTTATTTTGCCATGATTATATTGTCTCCATTATGCATTCCCTCCCCACTGCCACCAAGACTGTTTATAGTCTTCTTAGCAAAGACTTATAATTTCATCTACCAATCATAATTTAAGACTGACGACGTTGCAATCTTAAAGTAGGAGGTGGAAGAAGATAAGGGAAAAACTCAAATTTTGTCAAAGTCTAATGAAGTGTGAAACTAAGCAAAAATAAATTGTAGTATGCATTTTATTTATTTTCCTTACTTTCTGTTAATGGGAGATCAATCAGGCACAGGATATAAATTCACAAACAGTTAAACTTTAACTCTCTGAACTGAAGTTATTTTCCCAAACCACCATCCTTTTTTATGTTGACTGGTGTATATTTATATTCATCGTTCCCCTTCTTCACGTCATCAATATTGTTAATGTTATCAATAATATAATATCATAAAAATTAACAATGTTTAACAATTGTAGTAAAGGTAAAACAATGCCAGTAGGATGGATACACACTGTCACAGATGCTGCCAGTACTCTCTGTCTGCATCCTCTTGTATCCCCTTATTTTCGTGCACACCAACCTACTTCCATCAGCCAACATCTTTGTCAGAGGCTGAGCTCAGGCTGCCAGAACCAACTCACTTTGCCCTCACACACAAAGGGCTGGAAATGGGTATGGAGATAAATACTCCAACCCCATCACTCATTGGCCAAGATAATTCTGAGATGTGTGTTATACTAGAGTATAACAGGAGTAAGCTGCAGTTGCCCACGGTGGTAACTGGCTTAATAATGGGCCATACTGGCGGCCTCCCTTTCCCTGAACCACCTCCCCACTCCCTTGCCAGTGTCCCTATACCTCCCAAATCAATTTTGTGTGTTCATCAGCCTTTGTCAAAGGTTGTGCTTCTGGAAGGAACTGACTTTGAAAGAGTGACTACCTCTTGGGAGGGTGCAAGTTGAATGAGATAGGGAACTTCCAACTGTAACCATAAAAATGTTTTAAAGCAAATATTGCAAAATATTAAGTCTGGATAATAGAGATGTATTTGTTATTTTATTCTTTACATTTTTTTGTATGACTGAAATATCTTAAAATTAAAAACAGTTTAAGACAAGGAACCTTTAAAAATGATAATACTAATAATAGTGATGGAGAAGCTGGAAGAGGATAAGGAGAATGATATCCATTTAACCATTGCTGAGTTCCAGGTACTGGTGAGACTTATGCATTCCTTAGATAATTGGAAGTCTAATGTTATGGGGGCTGGGGGAATAATACAGCACTTAGATGATAAAAATTTAAGAGCAGATCTGTGTATAATTGGAAGCTAAAATTATGAGTCTAGAGGGAGAAAGGGGCAGATTATTCAAAAACATCCATTCATTAAATGGTAGGAAAAAGAGAATCACTGAAGGAAATGGAATAAAGAGGAAATCTCTTCTCGTCATGGTCCTCCATTTTCTCACCTCTCTCTTAATGTGCTAAATGAGTTCTAATTTCCCTTTGGTTCCATCAGGTTAAATTATTCTAGGAAAGAAAAAAACTATGTGAACACTGTGTTTCAGAATCAAATTGGAAAGTTTTCAGAAATAAGAGTAATCAATAAAAACATATAGCTAAATGTCACACAATTTCTCCTCTCATTCTCTACTTTTCACTTTTCCTTCTACACTGGCTCCAAGGAACAGATCGTGACCATATAAGTAATGTTTTGCTTTGTTTTTAATAAGGGGATATGTGGTAGTAAGGGAGAGGAGTCTCATGGAAACCCAGGACACAATTCAGGTTGTGAGGCAGCTGCAAGGGACTATGTTATATCGTAGCCCCCAGCACCATGAGTGCTTAGTTTAAGTTTCTGCCATTCTCTCAGTCTCTACTTCTCTTTGTTTGTCTTCTTACTGTCAGTTACTTTTCTTGGCCCGCGCTAGGCTCAGGGCTATATCAGCCAACCCAACAAACCATTAGAGTTTCATCCTGCAGTAACGTATTGAACGCAGTGTCTCAGGTGAGGCCTCACCATAGCAACAAATGCTGCGCAATCTAAATTGGTATTTTATTTCCTTGTCAGGCACTTGCAGATCTGTGCATAGTCTTTTCTTACTTTTTCTCGTATAGCATGGATAACTTTTACAATTCATTTTTGGTGTAATTGAGCTCTTCTCTCTATAATTTTTTGATATTGTCCTTAGGTCCAAGTCACATTTGGTCCCTGGTCACAAATTGTGCTGATACTGGGGTGGGTCATTAGGTCTTCCTGGTGGGAGAGAAGTCTTTGAATTAGGCCAGGTTCCAAGGCATTCTTGAGTCCTTGCACTCTTCCACCTATCCCCACTTAAATGGCCGGAATCTCAGCCTTTGTCAAAGGACTTAAATTGT